>PVIR01016072.1:0-36698 GCA_004026965.1 Petromus typicus
ATTCATATGATCTTTTGTATAAAAACCTTTTAGTAAACATTTTAAAATGAAAAATAATTTTGGTTTTAAAATTATTGGTTCCAACCATGCTCCCTGGTACTGGCATAACAACAGGTATGTAGGCCACGAGAATATGACAGCTAGCCTAGAAATGAGTTTATCTATGTAGCAAATGATTTTCAATACATGCTCGGGTCACTCACTGGGAAAAAATAATCCTTAATGCACAGTGCTGAGAGACAAGATTGCCATATGCAAAGAACAAAGTTGGATCTTTAATTTATATTATCTATAAAAAATAAATTAGAATGGACCAAACACATAAAGGCATGAATTAAAACTATAAAACTCTTAGAAGAAAATATAAGGGAAAAAGCTTACAGCATTGGATTTGGCAAGGGTTTCTTCTTTATGATATTAACAATATAGACAAAAGAAAAAATGATCAACTTGACATCATTAAATTACTTCATCAGAAGATACTATCAGCAGATTATACAGGTGATGCACATTCATTTAATTAAAATTAATCTAAGCATGTCACAAAGGAGAAGGAAAACCTACCAAATTTATGAAACAAAACAAATCATAACTTTCTCATATCTTAAATCAGAGTTTACCTTAATTTGCCAATAGAGGAAAGTCATAAGTGAAAAATAAAAAGTAATAAAAGAACTTTTTTTTTTTCTGTTTTTTTGAGACAGGGTCTCACTTTGTAGTTCAGGCTGACCCTGAGCTCAGCCTCCAACTCACATCACAGCAATCCTCCTGCCTCTGCCTCCCTAGTGCTGGGATTACAGGCGTGAGCCACCACATCCAGCACTGTGATATGTGGTAATGATTGCTGCTGGGCGTGAGTCTCCATACCGAGTATTGTATGTGGTTACCGATTACCGAGGCTCAAACCCAGGTTCTTGCACTTGCAAGACAGGCGCCAGAACCACTGAGCTAAGTCCAACAGCCCAAAAGAACTTAAATTTTGATTGATTCCAAAACTGCCATGAACCTAGATCAATGTGATTTCCATTCATTCCCATGCAGAATGGAAAAAAATATTAAAAATTATGTATATCATGAGATTAATATTCAGATTATGTGAAAGACTGTACAGCTCTGCAGGAAGAATAAATTTTTTTTAAACTTTGAATAAATATTTTTTAACTAAAGCTATGCCAATGGCCAATAAACACGTTAAGTGACACAGAATTTCAATAACCATTAGAGAGATTCAAATCAAACCATAATGACTTACTACTTTATATTCACTTCGATGACTAGACGGAAAGAGTGGAAAGCCTGTGAATTGCTTTTGGGACTGTAAAATGGTGCAGCCACTCTGGCCAAGTGTCGTCCTTCAAAAAATTATACATAAAGATGACTACCTAATCCAGCAATTCCATTTCTGATAATAGACTCAAAAGAACTGGCAGAAGAACTCAAACAGATATTAATACAATATATTTACAGTGACATTATCCATAGTAACCCAGACAAAGAAACCACACAGGCATCCAGTGGTAGGGGAGAAGATGTAAACATGACTGGGACATAGCTGTACAACCAAATACTGTTCATCATTCAAAGAGAAGGAAATTCTGCCACAAGATGACTGAGTCTGTAATTCAGCCAATGTCCAGGCAGGAAGTGGGCCACCAGCTTCCCGCTCCTGTTGCCTGTAATTTCCTTCAAGGTACTTTAGCATAGACAGTGGGACATACCGGTCTTTGCACTGAATTCACTCTCTCTGAGAAGTCAATTTGCACTTGATCTAATTTATCAAACACTCATAGTTGAAATGGACACAAGACAGCACCTAAAGAGACCCACAAAGGTCTAATGTAAGCATTTTAGATATCCCTGACTAAGTCTCTCTTACAGGGCTTACCAATTAGGATGAGGTATGTGAAAATAATTTGTCATTTGTGAAAAGAGGAGTCAAGATATATCATGTGCAGGTTCAAAGTCCCTTTGATGAAAGTGATCATTATGTAGGTTTAAATTGTATCAATTAAATTATTTTTTTAAAAATTGTGGGGTGATTAAAAAAAGTTGATTAAAAAAAGTGTGTGGTACAATGAAGCGAGGAGACCCAGCAGACCACAGCCTAAAACACTTACAGAAATGTATTTAGTCTATAGCAAAGTCTTGGGCTCCTTCCCAGACTTGCATCACAAACCCATTGGTGGATTTTGATACCTGATTCAGCAATAATATCAGCAGCTCTTGTCACTATTACAAACTCTCAAATAGCCTCTTGTCAGAGCACCTCAGAGCCAAATATTGGGAGGCCCTGAGCTCACAAAGTTTGAAGGCCTTATTTTTGCATCTCATTACTAATAAATATTTGCTTGACTTACACAGTTCATTCCAAACACATAGTTGGTTCTCAGTAATGCTTGGGAAATAGACAAGAGACACAGAAACCATATAGACCCACTATTTTTTCACTCACAGAAAGGAAATGAGGTCCAGATAGGAGATGGAAAATCAAGGAAACCCTTATAGAGTGGGAATCTGATACAAAGGGAAGACTGGACAGCTCAGGGAATGAGTAAGTAGATAGATAAGAGACTGGTTTCATTGTTGTTATAATAAAACACTTACCTTCCATTTTCTTTACGTACTTAAACTTGCCTTAGAGTTAGGAATAAGATACCCTCTCAGAACACATTCCGGGGACACTGAGTTAAGTGTCTGCCTGGAGCCCAATTACACCTTCTTCTAACTAGAGGCCTCGCTAATCTCATGGAGATAAGATCTCAGAGGAATAGCAGCTGCAGAAGCAGCTGTAATGCTGAACAGAACCTTAAGTAAATAGCCTACAAGGCCAGTGAACAATGAATTATAATAAACCAACTATAATTAGTAATAAAAACCTTAAAATAACTGTACACATGAGATAGTCTTGGTCATATCCTTCCTGTGTTCTGGAAATAATAGAATCATTTTTTTTTTCACCCAACGTAACTACAAATGGTAATTAAAAGCTGATTTAAGATTAAAGACAACCTCAAGGTTATAAATACAAGTAGCTAGCTCTGAAAATAGCTTGTTCATGATTACATATTTACTCTTTTAAAAATGGGAAGAGGCTTCAGAGTGGGCTTAGGAAAAAAAAAAAAAAAAAAAACCAACAACAACAACTAAGCCAAACCAGCCAACTGAAGTGAATCAATCAATACAGGACTTTTCTTTTTAATGCTGAAAACATCTTAGAGGAGGGAAGACACAGCTAGTGTAAAGTGGAAGAACTGTTCATTTATATTGTGCTTTGATAATGATAGAAAAAGTTTCAATTGCTCGTGTCTGTAACATAAAAAGTGGATGAGAATTGAAAACAGTACTGAACAACGCAAACCAAAGTACATGGATGTTAGGTCCATCAGTTTCTAGCAACAGGTAGAAAATATTTAGGCTTTTCCCAATTTCATCTGCTGCAGTCTAGTACAAATATCTATCATTTTAATTGTCTCATGTTTTAAAATCCTGTATTATGGTTGATTAAACACTCTTTACTCAGTAAAATCATATCATTAGATAAAAACACAAAACAATAGCAGTGAGAATATATCAGAATAAATAAGGACAATATTTTTGTTTTTATTTTGGTTTTGGGTTTTTTGAGACAGGATCTCACTTTGTAGTTCAGGCTGACCCTGAACTCAGCCTGAACTCACAGGAATCCTCCTGCCTCTGCTTCCCGAGTGCTGGGATTAGGTTTGAGCTGTCACTGTGGTATGTGGTACTGATTGCTGGTGGGTGTGAGTCTCTGCCCCCAACATTATTGTATGTGGTTACCGGGGATTGAAACCAGGTCCTTGCACTTGCAAGGCAGATTCTGAAACCACGGAGCTAAGTCCTGGGCCTTAAAGACAGTGTTTAAAAACAATATCTTGTGATACATTTTGATATTTTGGGATGAGGATGAGGTTATATAATGAGTATCCAAGGGAAACACTGAACTTCCTATAACTTGATATGGGAAATAGGATGCAAGATAATGACAGAGTCATTTTCCAAGATAGTGTAGCCAGTTGGAGAATGAGAATTCAATCAGCTACTGACCTAGACATATGTAAAATGACAATCACCAGGAGTTCCATGAAGGGAATGTGCACAGGCAGCGAAGAGGGGGCTGGAAGAACTAGCTTCCTCTGGGTAGATGGAAGGGACCAGAGAATGAATGCTTGAGGAAGAGGCCTTGGGCCTAAAAGTGAGGGATGAAAATTATCAAAGAAGCCAAGTGGCGCAGACGGAAGACAGCAGCATGCGAAACAGCGTGTGAGGGGGGGGGAAACAAAATGATTTTTGTCTTTGTAAAAAAGAAAAAAATTCCGCACCTGGCAGAAGAACAGCCTATGTGAGGAACTTATGAAATCCACATGGAAGACATTTTGAAAATGTGTCTGCTCTGTGTGGTTATTAAGGAGGAAGCACATTTCTAAGGTATGAGAATTTTGGTGAGCAGAATATCACTTCAGAATCTCCCTTTGCATAGCACTCAGCAATCCACCAAGAACAACAACATATCAGTTAACTTTTATTTTACAGGAAAAGGACGAAACTATATCTGTATAGCCCCAGGGTCTCAGGCCACTTTAATAACTCAAACCACCAAAAAAAATCACAAGTGATGACAAAGCTGAGAGTTATGCATTCATGTGGAAAAAAAGAAATAGTTATGGAGCATCTATCAATGGCCACATTCTTTTCCCTGGTACCTGTTAGTTATAATCAAGACTAAAGTCCTAGAGCTCATGGATTTTATATGTTAAAGAGATCAAAATGGGCCACGATGAAGTTATTAAATCAATAAACAACATAACAAATTTTGACAATGTCATTTTACAAGCTGCAAATTGATGACAGACTAACATCACTCTGGAAATTTAAAAACAATCTCTAATTACACGGGTACAAATGAAAGATGAAAAGAAATACACCTTTAGAAATAAAGGCGGAGAATAGCCAAACACAAAAATCTGAAAAAGTACTAGAAAGTTCCAGGAGGTAATTGTAGCTCATTCTGCAGAGGCCTTGGTAAGTAAACAGGAAAGAGGTCGACCCAACGCACCACTCCAACTAGGGGGCTGGTGAGGGCAAGGAGAATGTAGAATTTCTCTTGAGATCAATATGAAGTCAGTGAAGGGCTTCAGGCAAAGCAGTAGCTGCCTGTGGGATAAGGATCCTTCTGAATGCTTAGTGGACAAGCACAGGATGACTGCTGCGAGTGTGATGGCAAAAAAGCCTCACTCAATAGCAGTGGCCACATGGCTAAGCAGAGAAAGCATCACTGTGTCTTGGCTGCAGAAGAAAAATGAAATAAGAGAAGAATAAACACATCAGCATGCTAAGAGGTAAATGAAACAGTCAACAATAAAAGATGATGGTCTGACGGCATTATCCAAACAGAACCAAATAAATAATGAATGATCCACTCAAAGGACAATGCGAAACATGTATTCTACAAGGCCTGTAAGCATGGATTGGACAGAGAATGCTTCTTTTTAAACAAGATTCTTTGAATTGAACTACGAACAGTACCATGATCCTACCTCTGTTTCCCTCACATCAGATGTAGATGGCATGTTATAAGACCATCCTGTTTAGAAAGAAATATTTTTGTGTTATAGGCATCCAAAAATTTCTGTGCTTCAGGTTAATTTGTTTTTTGTCTCACACTGAAAAAAAAAAAAACTTAATGGTACTCTGGTAATGCCAAGGAACACATTATTTTAATTCATTTCAGCTATGACAATTTGGAATAACTTTTTCCTCCGTAAAGGTATACCTATTCCCTGTGTCCACTTTCTTCCTAGCACTGGCATGATTTGACCAGGTCCCTAAATTTTCACCTGGGCCTTTTGACCTCTCCTATTTGTCTTCCAGAGTTGTACTCTTTTTGGCTTCTGAGGTAAACTTTCCTCATTAGCAAGTACTAATGAGCAATCGAGATAAAGTAGAAAAAAAGACCTTGTCATACTTCTTCTGTCTTTTGCAATTTATATGCTGCCAGGATGACTTCCTAGTCAGTGAGAAGTAGGGTCAAAACATATCTATAGGCATATCATCACAGAAATTAAATATTTTACTTACAATGCATCTCACCAACTGAACAAGGTGTCATTGTATTGGAATGGAACAAATTTTGACCTTTTCCACTCAAGCCTTTACAGCATTGCTAGAACTGCAGGTATACTTGATATATATTCTAGTATTTATTTTATTTCAGTCACAGCTACCTGTTCTCCACATTTTGTGATGTAGTCTTTACAGCAAAGTCACTAGATAGGTTTTACATTTTCATTATACAGGGTGGGCAACTATAATTGAAAGACAATACACAGCTTGCCAAGATTAGACAAGTAGAAAAGTGGCCAATACAGGACTTGTCACTGGTCTGTACTGTTCCAAAAGCCGTATACTAATTACCAGTTAGAGCAACTTCTATGAAACTAGACCATTTTGTCCTTGCTATATTCTGTGGTTTTGTTTTTTTGTTTTTTCCCCCCGCATGTTCAAAACAGATTTGGTTCATGTCACAATAGGAAAATAGGGTACTTGACTGGAAAAGTTTTGTGTGTGAATTGAGAACTTAAGTAATACTACATGAGGTTACTTAAAGATTAAAAACATTAACAACAATACTAATTCTGCCCACAGATTATTTTGATGTTGACACAAAATCAAACAATAGGCCAACCAGACAAATTCTACGACCTGCTCATGCTTTCGGCTTGTCTAAAATCAAAATTATATTTTAATATGTCGAAAGGAATTTTTGTGCCCTGGATAGCTTTTCTCACTCAGAGTTAATTAGCTCCCCTTCCATCTCTACACAGGAAAAAAAATGTACATTTCCAAACAAGATGTGGTAAAATGTACTCAGTATTGAAAATTCTGCTTCAAGGCTAGAAAAGTTGGTTTCTTTAATAATTCAAACCTCTGTCTTCCTAGGTGGGCTTCACAATTACAGTGAAAAGTTAGGGAGTATAAGACTGCCTTCCCCAGGAAGCAAACTCTTCTTAGCACACCGATCAGAATGTTTTTCTCTTTGTCTTCAATAGATCAATAAGACTGAGGCTGCCAGAGTATCTGCTCAACAGAGGGCTCCATCTCAGAATTCACTGCTGAATTGGCTTCAGATGTAGCAGCCAATACCTGTGCTCATCAATTTCTTAGGTCCTCTGACCACAGTTTACATGTATCTAATATCAAGCGTTCTTATCATAAGTCTTCTGCATTGCAGCGATTTCCTTTGGGATTACGTTTCAGTAAGTAAAATGCTCCTTGGGAACTATTTAATTTTTTTCTTGGCTTGTTCTTTTTTCCTGCTGATCTACCCCCATGCCCCCCAAATCCCACAGACTTGTCATTTGTAAAGTTGAAGCATCAGCATTATCTTCAAGTTTATTCTCTGAAGACATGAACACAAGAAAAGCAAAATAAAAGGAAAGAACTGGAAAAGCACACACACACACACACACACACACACACACACACACACACACACACACTCTAACAATACAGAAACCATGCCTATCCGTAAAAACACAAGAGAGAAATAATTTTAAAGGCCCATCAAAATTTCACCAGAAATACAGAAATGCTTCCCATTGCAAGTTTAAAAGCTAGACATTCCCAAGACACTTATCAAAAAGTACATGATAATATAAAATGTTAATGCTTTTAGTTGAAGGTATGTGTATAATTGTGTGTGTGTGAGCATGCGCATTTGCATATGTGCCTGTTCCTGTGTGGGTGTTGTGATACTTAGGACTGAACCACAGCCTTTGAACTGAAGTTTGAAACAAGGTTTCTTTAAATCACTAAGTTGGACTTGAACTTGGTATCCTTCTGCCTCAGTTTACCAGAGAGCTGGAATTATAGGTGTATGCCGTCATGCTCAGTTACTCTCTTTCTTTGAAAGTAAGAACTAGCTGGAAAATAGTCTAGACAACTGAAGACCCAAAATTCCGTCCCCAATTAGCCTGTCCTTGTCTTACCTGCCATCACCGTTCTCTTGCTGGGTGACTACTCTGTAAGGCAGATCAGGCCAGGAGAGGCTAATTAGGGATGGGATTTTTGATCTCTCATTGTCTAGGCTGATTATTTGCCACCTGGATCTTATTTGGGGGAAAACACAGAACTATAGAATTCTGTGAAGTTTTTTGAAGTATTATTACATACATTATTTCATTGCCTTTCTAAAACTTTTGAACACTTTTAATGCAATATTATGCTTCTATGTAATGGGGGAGGTCTTTAAATGAGGTTAGATGCTGAAAAACCAAGGCAAAACATATCACTAACGAGAGCAAAGACATCTATAAAGACAGCAAGGACAGGCAAGTTTCAAAGAAGCACATAATTAATGACAACCTGGAGCTCTTCCAACTCTTTTGCCAACTGGCTAACACTTAGGCAGAAACATGCAGGGTGAAAGGATACACTGTAGGCTCAAAGCCACCAGTTCCCAGACGGGGAGCCTCATTAGGACACCTTAGGTCTCCCTCTAATGCAGACCTTCTAGTGTGAGGAGGTCAGCAGAGGAAAAGGGCCATTCCCAGGCGTTCATTCGCAGAGCGGCCTCCACAGGGTGACTGTAGGGAGAGAACATCAATGGTAAAAAAAGACACGAACAAATACTGTGAGTGTAAGAACCTCGACAGAGTCATCACTGGTGGATTTTACATTCGAGTTTGTGTACGGAGATCAAAATAATTTTTGACTTCTTTTATGGTTATGATTACTGAATCCACTTATGCCAAGTTTTCGTTAAGAAAGTCCATGACAGGCCCCGTGAGCTAGAAAGTGAATTTGAGAGTAAAATTACAGGTTTATCAGCAGGTCATTGGTCGCTTAAAGATGAAATCAGTGAAGAGGAACAGTATGACTAGTGGTGAACTGAGAGGGAGAGAGGGGACTTAGATAACTAATCTAAACTTGAAAGAAGGAAGGAAGGCTGTCTGTTTTGATAAACACAGGCATTTTCTTTCTCATGCATGTGAGTTACCAAGAGAGATTCGAATCATGACTAAAACCAAGAAAATATCAGACACTAGTTCTAATTTGCATGTTCATGTAGGATCAAGTCCTCATGAAGGCAATGATTGGGTGAACGCTATAGCAACTCTTTTGGCCTTGAACATGTGTGCTATCTTTCCTGAGGATTACCTCCAGACACGCTTCCATTGGGGGCTGCTTGAAAAACACTGCGCGGAGCCATCTGGATGTCTTTGTTGAGTCTGGAATACAGGAAAAGCATAGGGTAAAGCTATCAGCTTCTGACACAAAGGTAAAGCTGAGCATAAGTGACAGAAAATATCTACCCGGAAAAGATCGGCCTACAGAGCACAGAGAATGCCGAGGACAGAGGTGGATTAGTGGGTTTATCTCCGAAGCAACAGGCTTCTAAGTTTCAGAAGCATTATGCAAGAGTGGGTGATGGAAAAGCTTTATATGAATAAACCAAGATCCCCATTCACTGAGAAACCTTGGATTTCTTTTTTTTATCTAAACACAGTTTGGCAATCTGTGATTACCCAGACAGAGCCAGGTTTTCTCCAGTCTCAGTTACTGTTTCAACACGGATCTGAGCGAGTCCTAAGTTGCAGCTTCCGTCATTAGAACCGTTCACAGACGTGACACGGAGGCCAGGAAAAAATGTTTGGAAAAAAACAGAATACAAACAAAAACTTAAAAGAAAACTTTCTGCTTTGAAAGGTTTTGCTGTCCTCCTATGGGTCACCCAAAGTATTTATGTGAGTCTCTGTCGAAAAGTATTCCTTTCATCATTTAGAGAATGATAAGTAGAAGTTATTATTCATCTTAGGTTTGGACTGAATTTCATTCAGTGAAGAAAAATGTACTGGACAGGCATTGCGGAGGTTGTAGAACAGGACACTGTATACTCTGTCACCTGCTCCCAGATGCACCTTTCTATTGGGTTTGACAATATGTGAGAATCTTTAGAGAACTTAAAACACATAACAAAATCACACGGGAGTTTCTTTCATGCTGGTAGCACAAGTCGATAACAACACGAGAATTAACACACAGGCCTTCTCCTGCATAGACGTCAAGATTACAGGGCAGTATTTAGGAATATGCAGCATAGAAGATCTCAATGATTTTATCAGGTTTCTGGATTGCTCTGGGACTTCCTTCTGAGTTCCTACACAAAATCAGATGAAAATTGTCAATTGTAATTGGAAAATACCTACTTAACAAAATATGATGTTGGAGCTCCAGCTTCTAGAAATACAGCCACAGTATTTCACAAAAGCAAAGGCAGAAGTCCTAGCCCTGACTTCCAAGGTAACTGTACTAGCTGCTAAATTTTAATCATGATCAGATTTTTGGTCTACGCTGTCCAGAAGGGACCTAAAACCATGTGGAATTCTGTTTTGATAGGCACAATTGATCCCTTTGGCTCCAAAAGGGAAATAACAATGATTAAGCACTTAAGACATCTTCAGATGAGGCTATTTTTTCCTCCTAAAAAAATCCATCAGGCTCTTATGAACGGGTCCTAATTAATATGACTAGTTTCACGATCATTATGAATCTCTTAGAACAAATTTTGTTCTCTTTGTGAACAAACTGCACAGAATTCCTTAAGTAGTAACTCTGAAGAAAATTACTGGTCACTAGAATTTACCAGATGGCTCTGCAAAGAAATACCAACCCCTTTGGAATGACAGGTTTCATTTACCAGAAGATATTAAAATCCTGTCAATGTGATTTCCATCAAGAAGGTTTTCAGTGAAATAATAAAAAATGAATGAAGGAAATCAAATGTAGTCATCTAGTTAAATATTCATTTTCTAATCTTTGGGGAGCTGTTTATTATACTTTGAACACCTGGCCTTTACTACAGCACTGTCTGATTTTAAACTTGTCATCTTGCCACGGTGAACTGCTAAAGGGCCACCAGCTAAGCCCATTCTTATGAAAATGCTAAAACAGCAAATTGTCCTCCTTCTGAATCTAAGAATCATCCAGCTGACATTTGGATTTAGGAAAAGGATCCCTGGAAAGCTCTTTCAGTCCCTGAGCCAGGGGTAGGCACAGGAAGTTCCCTGATGCAGGAAGAAGGGGACCTTGAGGAATGCTGACCTGAGCCTGCATGATGTGAAAGGGCCTCTTTGTGCTCTGCACTCAGCAGACCACTCACTTCGCTCTGGTCCTGGCCTTGAGTTCACTGGTTCTTAGGGTAACTATATTTAATTTCACAGAGTTCTCAGTCAGTGTTAAAGTGATAACAATAAAAAGTATTGTATGTATCTGATAGAACTGTAAAATAGTTTTTCATCACTGCAAAACATTTTTCTACAACCACAACTGGAATAATAACATGCACTTTGACATATTTAAGAAAAAATAAGTGCAAAGTTCTTCTATAGGCAAAGGGGGTAAGAAATGAGATAAGATAGTGTCGTGTCCAGTGTGGGTTAGGGATTTAGCTCAGTGGTTTTGGCACCTGCTACACAAGTGCAAGGGCCTGGGTTCAATGCCAGGTAACCACATACAACAATGCTTGGCATGGAGACTCATGTCCACCAGCAATCAGTACCATACACCACAGTGCCAGACATGGTGGCTCATGCTTGTAATCCCAGCACTTGGCAGGCAGAGGTCAGAGGATTGCTGTGAGTTCAAGGCTGAACTTAGGGCCAGCCTGAACTACAAAAGTGAAACCCTGTCCCAAAAAAAAAAAAAAAAAAAAAAAAAAAGAGTCCAGTGTGATAAACGGGAAACGTTCTAGGTTATTTCTTCACCTCATCCTTTCCCATCCCTTGGGAAAGCCAGAATGAGAAGCAGTCTATGGCAATCACAGAAATCATGATAGAGAAGAAACAAGTGTGATGAGGAAAGAAAAAGAAATAGAAATAGAATATGCATAACACAGATACTACAATCAGAAAGCCTAGGACTCTCAGCTGCAAAATAATGAACACTTGTAAATGTAAGGTGGAAATAATAGTTCTGCAAACTTGAATTCTTCATTCCAACCTGAGTCCTGTCATAGTAGAACGTCTAAGCAAGTCAACTTCTGTGAAACTTTGCCTTCTCATTTATTATGTAAAAATGATAGGACAGTGAAAATAAAAAAATACAGTAACAGTAGTCATATTATGATGGGGCTTTTGCGTCAGGCACTTTGAATAAACATTATTTTAGGGTGGTAACTAGAGCCTTAGTGATGTGTGTGGTTTCTATTCTACCAAAGAGAGAGGTTTATTGATAACACCGGATGTTAAAGTACAGTATCAGAATAACATATATATGATTTTATGCAGTTATTAGAATAACACACATAACATAAAAAGGATAATGATACCACAGTGTTAAATTAATCACATAAAGTAGATGGCAGGGAATAGAGTTATAGAAGTTCAGAGGAGCTTGATTATGGAAAATTATAAATTTACTGAATGTTTTTTAATATTAATTAAAGTAAAAAAGTTTGTATGTGGACCATCCTAATTTACTAGTCTTTATTCATCTAGACACTGTTCACTAAGATGAAAAGGAGGATACGAGGAACCAATCTCCCCAAAAGCCTTAAGTTTTGGACTTTGAAATTTTCTATGAATTCAGTAATACTGATAAACAGAAAACATCAACATAATATTACATACAAACAATGGCAGATGGGAGAAATCAGAAGCTATGAATTTTTTTAGAAATACAAATGAAATGATAAGCAGGTTACAGAGGCAGGGGCTGTCACGTGATGACAGAGGCACCTTCCCCTGCCCGCGGCAAATCTGGATTGCAGGGTAGGAGTTCATGAAACAGGCACAAGACAGTCTGAGCTGGGAAGCTGTCTTTGTTGGAAGCAATGAAGTTTTTGAAACAATGTAAAAATGACAAATAGAAGCAAAGTTCTCCTCAGCACTATTATCAGTTCTACCACACAGATTTTTAATCCTGGTAGTAATACATGTTATTGGAATTTCGTATTTAAGATTCGGGTTTACAATACACAACTAAATATTTCTTAGAAAGGCTTTCTGTTCATTTTTTTCTTAATTAAGCTTTTCTAAACAAAGAATAGTGATTTATCTAGAAAAGCTTATAGTCATAGTTTGTGTTTTCTAGAAACCAGGAATATGGAGATATCAAACACGTGCACGCTCTCATAGTTTTGAGATAGGAAACAGTATCGCTCAGCAATTTCAACTTGCCCTCTCTTTCCAGTAATAAACTGGAGAAAACACATCACTACCTACTGTGCTGTCTCACCCCGTGGGGAAGCAGCAGCAGGATGTCAAGGGAACCTTGTCAATTACAAATTATATATCTGTATTTTGCGTTAGCAATCCATGCAGAACACACGTGACTAAGGTGAAAATGCTGCAACAAATATAAGATTGTTTCATTCTTATTCCAGTATGTAGGTATTTTTTTTTTTTTATTCGCAAATTCTTAAAGGCACAATCCAGAGGAAATGCCCTAGTGGACGCCTGCGAACTCAGGCAGATTATCTCCCGGAAATCAGATTTCCGGAAGGGAACTCGTTGGCTAGGAGAAGTTGTCATGTTCTGCTCTGTCCAATCAGATTGCTTGTGGGGAGGGTTCTATTTGCATTCAAAGTATATGCTGTATAACACCGGGGAAGAAAGACGATGGTGAACCCAAAAGCAGCTGAAACCCAACAACTGCATTCCCAGTGAGAAAGTCTTATGAAACCTGAAGTCTCCCAGTTCAAAGACGTCAGAGGATGATGGACAGTCAGTGGCAGGGACGTCAGGGAGCAATGTGTCTTTGAGCTCACAGATCATTTTATCAGCGCAGAAGAGGTGTGAGCAGGTTTGGGATATACTTTGCGTACTTCATCAGGCTCATTTTAGCAATTCCTAGAGTGTAAGGTGATCCACCATAATCTGAATAACGGAGTGTGGACCTCAGTCTTCCTTACTAGGCTTTGCTGATTCTGTTTTATGACCTAGATTGATTATGAAAATATATTGCTCATTTGTTCCTGGTTTGTCTCTACCAAGAGAAGATAATATTCACAAAACATTTGCTACTGTTATATCGTTAATGTCAAAGAACAGTCCCTAACACTTTAAAACAATAAGCGAATATAGTAACAGCATACAGATGATTACAACTCAATGGTTTCCCACATTTCACTAAAAGGTTTAGTAAAAATGTGTAAAGGAAGCATATGTTAGTAAATACATATTTTAATACGTTTTGCACAAAAAGTGTATTTAGCACATACAATTTGAACAATAAAATGAAAATCCATGTGGCTAAAACTATTCCTAGAAATACAGCATTGCGGTTATCCTTGAAACTCTTTTCCGAAAAAAAATGCTTCTCCCATACAGGAGATGTTAATCTCCTTGTCCAAGAATTTACTCTTCCTTTCCTGCCTTTTTTCTTGATTAATCCAATTTATAAATGAAAAGAGGTTAAACAATTAAACAATGCAGCATACTGGTTGGAAATTTGGAACTTTTTTTTTAATCAATCCCTTCTGTAAATCTTTTTATGGTATAGTATCATACACTATGTAAATGTTTATTTGTTATATGCTTATTACTGAGTAATGTTTTTTACACATTACAAATTTGACAAAAGGATGAAATTTACAAAGTATACAGTACAAACAGGTGTAATGAAAATATTCCATACATTATATTTAAAATTTGCTAGTTGTTCTAAACGATTTGTTATCAATGATATTGCAATTATTAACACCACTATATTCTATTAAGTGTCAGATAATCAAACTATCACTCAGGAACGAAAAATAATGCTAATGTAACTATCGCATGCCACTCATCAGTTCAAAGGTCCGTCTTTAATTTCAGGCATGTTACAATATATGCTTCATGACAAACAAATGCAGTAAAACTTGTAGCAGAAAAATAAAACAATATAATTCACTGGCATTGAAAACAATATGTTGAGCTCAGAGATATAGCTGGGTGGCACTGTGCCTGGCTGGCAAGCACAAGGTCCTGGGTAAAATCTTTAGTACTAGGGAAAAAAAAAATATATATATATATATATATATTTTAATAATATATATAATATATATATTATGTAATACAACATATGGAACTATTAAAAAATCTTGTTTATTTGCAAGATCATTTTAGTTCTAATTTTGGTTCATGATTGTTATAGCTATGAAAAAGATACTTTATATAAATACACAAACACATATCTTGAAGCAAAAGCAATGAAACACTGGATCATTTTTCAATAATAATACTTTTTCAACCAACCTAGTAATTATGTGAAAGACTTTTTACTATACTTGAAAACTCTCAGGGATAGGTACATGTAAAATTTGTAATTAATGACTTACAAATGTATGGAAACTTCAGTTAGTTCTTAATGTAAATTCAATGAAACTCCTTTTCTGTGTGTGTGTGTGTGTGTGTGTGTGTGTGTGTGTGTGTGAGAGAGACAGAGGTTTAGCAAAAGGCTGCTAAATCATTTTTATAAAAACATATAAAAGTATATAGGGGAAAAAGAAAAGGAACAAATATTGTGAAAATGAGGTGAAGAGGAAAAGTAGAGGAAAGAAGAGAAGAAAGAAAAAGAAGAGTCTAAAGCAGGAGGATGGGGGTCAAGGAGGACCAGGGTAGAAGGAAATAGAAAGAGGAAAGGAAGATATTGTAAGGAGGGTACTGAGTCAATTATTTTCACATCTTGAAATAAATATAATCAATTTCTAAATTTTAATAAAAGATACTATAACAGGAAGGTAACATTACTGGACGTTTTCAAAAGATGTTAAGAAAAGCTGATTCAGCATATGTACCATACAAGACTTTTTATATGACACTGCTCAAGCACTGTTTAATTTTGGAATATTAAATATGTTTTGCTAGAATGAGTAACAACACTTTTCCTTTCCTTCTTCCTACTTGCCAGTCCTCTGTCTCTCATTTGGGGGAGAGGCAAAGATTTTGTTTTCTTAAAAGTAATGAGTATATTCAGTAAATTTCCCCATAACATTTCTGAATTCATTTTTAAAAATTGACATTTAGAGTGTAAAGTTAGATAAAAAGTAATGTGATAAACTATTATAGTGATGCATTCTATTAATACAGAACAGTCATACAGTAAGGTTGAAATCATTAATGACTTGCTGGGGATAATGTCATAAATTAAGACTTTATACAACGGATTTTCAACATCAAAGAATTTACTCAGACTTTAGTGTGAGGGTCTCTGCAATACACTCATCGTAACTTGGTTTTTTATTTGCCAATGTATAAAATATCTCCAAGAACTGTCCATAAATACATGACCTTTCTGTTTTGTTCCCAAGGAGATGAGGTGAAGAACCTAAGCAGCCTAAACCACACTTAGCACCTTTAGCATTTGTTGGAAGCAAAAGTGAAGACTAATGTTCTGGATAGCTCCCTCGTGTTTATCTTGATGGCTAGAAAACAAGCAACCAAATAACCATCAAACTGAATTACAATAAAATATACATTTTTCAGAGAGAAGAGCACAAAATCAGTTTTCATCTGACATGCTAAGTATGCTATATTTGAGCAGAATGTTACATATTCATTTCATTCATCATTTAAAGGCAGATAATCAGGAAGTCATTACGTGGTCTGCATTGGGCAGCTATTCGATTAGCGTATAATTGAGCACTCTGTAATTCAGCCAAACCTGACAGGCTAGGAATGCATAACATTCATTGCAGGTATTTTAAATGTTGGGGAAATTATGAGGTGAATGATACATGATGATTAATGCTGACCGGAAGTGTTTTTTAAAAATCTAAGAAATAATTTGATTTTCTTCATTTAATTATTTACATTTAAAAATCATCCTGTTTATGTAATTTTGCAAATCAGAAACTTATAAATGTTAGTAATTTACATGACAAATCAGTCTCTTTTTTTTTGAGACAGGGTTTCACTTTGTAGTTCAGGCTGGCCCTGAGCTCATCCTCAAACTCACATCACAGCAATCCTCCTGCTTCTGCCTTCCAAGTGCTGGGATTATAGGCATGAGCCACCACACCCGGCACTGTGGTATGTGGTACTGATTGCTGGTGGGTGTGAGTCTCCACACCCAGTATGGTATGTGGTTATGGTTATCAGGGGATTGAACAGGGACCTTACACTTACAAGGAAGGTGCTGAAACCAGTAAGTTAAATCCTTGACCCGAGAAATCATTCTCTCTGACCTCAGAAGACTTAATGTGACATTCTGAGTCTTGTCAACATCCTTTTGTACCACTCTAGACTGATCGGGGCCAATGTAACATGAAGGTAATAACTGAAGGCAAAATCTCGTTTTAACCAGAGGTGCTTGAGGTGGGATATGGGATTGGAAGTTAGAGACAAAAGTAATACAAGATATAGTATGAATATGAACTACCCCCAAGTGTTGTGTATTAAAGTTCTTCTCTGGCCCTTGATACTACTGAGACGCAGTGAACCTTTAACAGGCAGAGTTCAATAAAAGGAAATTGGATCATTAAAACATACCTAGAAGGGAAATAGTGAAACCTCCTTCTCCTCCTTCTTTCTCCCTCATTTGCTTCCTTCCCAGTTTCCACGAGATGAACAGCTTTTCTCCCACTCAATACTCACCACAGGTCCAAAAGAAATAGGACCAACCAACGTGAAGTCAAATTACTGAAAAACTAGACAAAATACTCCTCCTTTGTTATGGTTATTGTCTCAGGTATTTCATTACAGTCAGGGAAAGCTGACTAACATGAGAAGGAGACAAACTGGACAACAAGATAAGGCGTAGATATTCTAACTATGGTCATGGTTGGGTATGATAAGACATTGCACAACAAATCCCAGGTGTGAACTGCCATCACATGTTCTTCTTTTACACATCACCGACATAAAGGCAGCACAGCTCTCTGATAGTCTCCACAGCCATCCCTTATTATCAGGTTTCTCTCCGAGGTGTGGGCTTCCTATACACACCCAAGATGGAGTTTCATAAGGAAGGAAATCTACTAGACTCAGAATGTATTTGGCATGAAAATTTACAAACATTTAATAATATTTATTATTTTCTCTCACAATCGTAACTGACAGCGATTTTAGAAGACAGCGATATGCACTGGTTTTCTAACACTGCTGGGTGTTTTAAAACCAGAGACATCTGTTTCTTCCTAGTCAGAGAAGCTAAAAGTCTGAAATTCACGAATGGTTACAAAATAGCTCTTTTTGAGAGCTCACAGGGAGAATTTGTTCCACACTTAGAGATTCTATGAAAAGCCAGCAGTCCATGGAACTCCTTGACTTTTAAGGCAATGCTCAGTCTCAGCCTCTGTCTTCACATGGCTTCGCTTTGTACCTCTGGATCTCAACACTTGCCTTTATTTAAGGAGAATGTGTATGGGTTTGGAAAACCCACTTTGTAGCTATATGACTTAATGTAACTCAACCTGGGTGTAACAAATAACACTTTCAAATAAAGTCACACTGTCAACTAAGGGTTCAGAATCCAACTGATCAACTTAAGGGATGAAATGTCCACCACGGGTCAGTTAGAACTGTTAAAACATGTTAATAATAAAAAGCAGGCTTTTAGTTGCCTGTACTCCTCTTCTAAATTCTCTAGAGAAAAGATATGCCTTTGCCCACTCTTGAAGGGCACCATGCCAACTCAGGATAACTTCGGTCTTGACTTGGTCGCAAGACAAACTAAACTGCAGCCCGTATGAGAGACGATAAAGCATCTAGACTCTTGTTCTTATAAAAATAGAACTAGCCAAGCAGACAGTGGTAAACTCCTCGCCAGACTCTCCTCAGAGCCTTCTAGCAAATAACTTTCTCTCTACATTGAAGAACACACACATGTATCAAAGTCAATGCTGATTTAAAACAGTTGTTAACAGATATGTACTGTTTGGATCTACACCTTATAGTAGAAATGAGGTATAGTTTGGAAAGAGTTTGAGTTGACAAGAGGACATGAAATCACATGAGGAAAATAGAAATTTTGTGGGTACGTGCTCAAGAACTGACCACTACTCCTAACTACATAGTATAGAGTTCCACTGGTTCAGTCTCTGTAGCATGTCATACAGTGTAATATTATAAGGGCATGAACTGGTATAGTTGCACATGACAGTAAACTCAGCATTTTGAACTTGGAAGGCTGAGGCAGGAGGCAGGGGTGAGTTGCAGGCCAGCTTAAAAAAAGAAAATAAAGGTAGAAATTTCATTATAGTCAGAGAGAGAAGGCCAATAGAAGATTTCAAAGTGTGCTGCTAAAAAGAAGAAATTTTCTAAAACATTTTTGGGACTCTGTGATATCAGTTTCTATTAATATAAATGATATGAATGTGACACAAATACCTCATACTTAAATTGTTGGATAGTTGTTAATCATTGATGAGTTCAGCTTACACAGAAAGAATGATTCTGACTTAAAGGTTGTGGTTGATGTCTCAGGAAGTTTGTTTCAAGGAGCTTGGTTGATAACCAATTCTGATTGGAGGATTTGGGTTAAACCTACATGAGACAAAGGTCAAGGTTGAGAAATGGTGGATGATGGGTCAGAGAAAGAGAAGGCTCTGTGAGAGGACCCAATGTGTTCCAGAGATCAGAGATGTACCCAGAAAGGGAGGGTGTTCTGAGCAACTACCAAAGCAGTAGTCAGAAGGTAAGCATTGCTCAACCAACAGAAGCTATCGATACCACATATTTCCAGGGGTTGAGGAAGGAGTTTAAAAGGCAGCCAGGGTTTCTAGCATCCAGAGCTTATTCCAAGTGACAAGAGATCTTCAGTTTTGAGAGGCTATTGCTAGAGCCTTTCTCTGAAAAGCCCAAAAAAGCTTTTTATTATTAACTTTTTTTACTATTAAAAAAAGTATTTTTGGGCCGGGGAGTTAGCTCAGTGGTTCCGGCGCCTGTCTCGCAAGCGCAAGGACCTGGGTTCGATTCCCCGGTAACCACATAACAATACTGGGTGTGGAGACCCACACCCAGCAGCAACCAGTACCACATACCACAGTGCCGGGTGTGGTGGCTCACTCCTGTAATCCCAGCACTCGAGAGGCAGAGGCAGGAGGATTGTGATGTGAGTTTGAGGCTGAGCTCAGGGCCAGCCTGAACCACAAAGTGAGACTCTGTCTCCAAAAACCTAAAAAAAAAAAAGTCTTTTTAATATTTCTTCCAGAGCTGAAGCACATGAAGCCGCCTCACAAATTTATCTATAAAACAGATAAATTGTTGTCTTTATTTTCCCTTCGACTCAGTCCCCTCCCTCTCTGAATGCCCTTTCTAAGGCTTTCCCACTCAGAAATGGTTCAACTCGGGGTTCAAGAGAATGTTTAACTTTATTCCCATATAGCCTATTTTATTGTAACAAAATCTATATTTTAACTATCAAACAAAGATTGTATTTGGTAGCTTTAAGTATCCATGGAGAATTTTATTAGCTCAAAAGGAGGAGGAAAATTCTGGTGTCTGCCTAAGTTTTCATAAAGGAATCGGGGAAGAAGTAAATACAATGGCAACATTTGAATGAAAAGTGAGATTCTAGGTTGCTATGATTCTATTCAGTAAATCTAGCTTCTTCAAAATAAACTAGTTACAGTCACAGCTAGAAAACTTTTTTCCTTTCCTACTCATTGCCATTGATCCATGGAAGAGATCCTGGACTAGATGATAGTGCTCCTTCTTAGAGGTACATCTTTGAGAGCGAGTGTTTACTAGGAATTGAATCAGCCAGAAAAGACAAACTTGAGGAGAAGTCCTTTGACTTTCCAACTATTTTATATCTGTGACATTAACTCTGATTCAGGAGACTCATAAGAGGATGATCAAAATTCAAGTAAACATTGCTCAACATCCAGTTTGGACATCAGAAAAAGGAAAATTTGTGGAGTTTTTTCTCCTTGTGCTTTGCTTTTGATCCGCCATAATCAATGATGTGTTTCCCACAGTAATCATCTACCTTTCAATTATCTAACCTGATTTGATGATGGACTTTATCTCAAATGGAGCATTGTAGCCATTTCATGTGTTCCTCTGAGCTTTCAAGGAAGAAGAGCTTTCCACGAAGAAGGCAATGTAAATGATATATTCCTTTTATCTATGCTTGTTTGATGTGATTTATTTAACTTTGCATTTTTAAGGAATGCATTTTGAATCTGGGGCAACAAAATTCTGAGTTTAAATGACAGAACATACTTTGAGAATATACTAATTTAAAAGCCTAGAACTGTGTCAAATAACATGAAAATTATGACTGAATATTTACTTTGGAAGCTGAGTGTAATAGATTGCTTCTTCCATAAAACAAAGGTGAAGTCCTATTTCTCAGGGTGTCTGAATGTGACCTTCTTTACATTGCTTTACTAGAGATTAAAAAAAATAAAAATTAGGTCATGAAAGTGAGTCTAATCCAATATCATTGATATTTTAATGATAAAAGGAAGCTTAGACCTGAAGATAAATATTTGGATATTTTCACCAAGAGGGAAAGGCCAGGAGAAGACACACAAGGAGAACTGAAGGATCTACAAGGAAAAATGAAAAATGTCAACATTTGTAAGCAAAGGAAAGATGTGAGAGGAGGTAAGGCTTATAAAATGGTCGAAGATACAAGATTCACATCCATGCCTTCATTTAAACTTCCAGCTTATAAACCTGAGGAGACAAATATCTGTTGTGGTAAGCCACTTAGTTTGTGGCAGTTGGTTACAACAGTCTTCCTAACAAACTAATTCAGTGGGTGACTGGGGTGATACCAGAGACAACATTGAAGGTGGAGTTCAGGGGAAAAAAAAAAACCATAATAATTTGAGGAAAAGGGTCTGTCTCATATAAATCTGGAAGATTACATTTGGAGTAGGGCCAGACGAAAAGCATCATTCGGAAGGCTTTGTGGACCATGTAAGATTTTCTCTATACAATATTATTTCAGAGTTTCAAAGGGTCACTGCTACCAAAATGGGAGTTAGTAGAGGAGCCAAAGTTATATGTTGTTGATGAATTTCTCAAAAAGCTATTATTCCATTGATTTTTGCATTTTATTACTATACCTCTTCAGGTACATTTTTGCCTTCCCTAACTGTAGACTTTTAAAGCCAGAGAATGTGCTATACAGTTCTTAAAACTCCATAGGAAATGGAAATCTACATTGAATAGAGTAGGGACCTAATAAATTCAGAATAGAAAGAGAATATCAGACTGGTACAAGATTGTACTTTGAGGCTGCACATATTTATAGGCAGCAACATACTCTCTAATACAAGAGACTAGCTTGGTGCTATTTTTTTTGTTATCCACTGCATTTTAATTAGCTTTGATTAACAGTGCAAAAAACTAAAGTAAAACAGGATCTATTTCTTTTTTCTTTTTTAGTCAATATGCAGGGGATTTACATTTGCTAGACTCACTCTTTCGCATATCACCAGCAGAATTGGGCCCTAAGCAATTTATTCATTTGCAGCTATAATAAATGACTCAGGGGATTGAGATGGTGAAAGAGTCTCTCATTTTAAGATTTGTAGTGATTGGCTATGATAGCAAAATGAATTCCACAAAGCCAACTAGAGTATGTACACTGAAATCACTTCTTCAGTTACTACAAAAATAAACTACCCTCATATAAAACAAAACTCACTGCTAATGATGTGGAAAGCAAAAGTGTTGGGACAATGGAATGAAACAAAGATACACAGGTAAAATTGCACAGGTGAGCCAGCCTCTGGGGCCCCTAGACAGAGCCCATTCAGCTGGCAAGTGGCCCTTATCTTTCTAGATATGTTTTCTCTCTCACGTTGCCCACTTTACTCTTTCTGTGCAGTCCTTTCCATGCCTACTCTGCTTCCTGCCTCACTTATCATCAGTTTCCTGTTAGGGTTTGCAAACAGGAGGTATTTATTTATCGGAGCATTGTTCATTTTAACACTTCTGATAAGATCAAAGGAAATAGTGAGCAGAGTAATGACGACAGGCCACACCAGCAGTGGCACTTTCAGTGGCACTGTGATACAGACGCGCTCAGTGCTGAATCAGTAGCAAAGCTCCACTGCTATAATCAACAGCATCTTTCTCACACTCGTGGTAACTGCAGGGACCTGGTTTCCAGCCGTAGAATAATATTAAAGATGCACCCCAAAACAAATAAATGTAAAGTGGCTCTCATCAAAGACACACACACACACACACACACACACACACACACACACACACACCCCAAATGCTTGTGAGGATGTAGGTACCTCCCTAGCCCTTGGTGGGAATGTAAACTGATGAGTCTTGCATGAAAACAAAAGTCTAGCATTTCTTCAAAAGACTAAAAGCAGATCCTCTGCTTGATTCAGATAAATCACTTCTTCATATGTTTTTGAAAGAATGAAACACATCATACCGGAATGATACATGAATGGCCATGTTTGCAGTGCTGGGATTCACAGGAACCAAACTGTGCAAATGGCCTGGACAGACACCAGGAGGTGAGCGCATAAAACACGTGGCCCATGCACACCATGAGGTGCTGTTCAGCTACAGAGGAGAGTGAAATCACATCACCTGCAGGAAAAAAATGAGGAGTGGAGGCCAATTTATGAAAAAGTAACATGTTCAGAAAATTAAGTATCACATATTGGCTCCTCTATAGGCAATTGGAAAGGAATTGAAAGGAAAGAAAGGGGGCAACTGCACACTAGAAGTAAGAGTGTTAGAGGTGAGAAAGGGAGAGGAAGGGGTTGAAAGAGAAAAGATAGGGATGACAATAAGATATGGTATGATAATCATGTATTAATACAGTACATCAAATGAAATTCATTGTTCCCTGTCAGTCACATGGGCCAGTGAGAAAACATAAGAAAATACAGTGATGGCAGAAAAGACCTCAGCCTCAGCACTAGGGGCAAAGATGAAGTACGTGTGTAACTATTTGCACAGTTATATGGGTGCTTTTGCTTTAGGATACTGTCTGTACATCTAAATACCTCCTTGATCAATATTCTTTTATTCATTTGATTTCAGCTGGCTAAAAATATGTGGTATTGCTATTCATCATGAAGATTCATGAGAAATATTATATTACTATATCTATAGTATAAATATTTTTCCAGTCAAGAAATGGTGGGCTGGCTGTGGTGACATGTGCCTGTCATCCCAGCACACAGGAGGCTGAGGCAGAGGAGCTTCATGAATTTGAAGTGAGTCTGGGGCCACATAGTGAGTTCAAGGCCTGATTGAACTGCAAAGTGAGATCTGAACTAAGAAGTAGGGAAAAGGTCAAATATTTCCTCCCATTATTTATTCTGTGGTTTAAAAAATATATTAGTACATATATAATTAATGTATACTGCTAGTTTCTCTTAGTTCAAAGTGAGATCTGAACTAAGAAGTAGGAAAAAGGTCAAACATTTCCTCCCATTATTTATTCTGTGGTTTAAAAAACATATTAGTACATATATAATTAATGTATACTGCTAGTTTCTCTTAGTTCATTAAAAATAAGATTGTGTGCTATGATCGATTTGTTTCATTTTTGTAAGTATCTTTTTTGTCTGTGTCTTCTACTCCAAGTAACTACTTTACTGAGTAAGTACCTTGTCCCTGGTAATTGTCCAAATATTGTTATTCTTTTATTTGTAATGAAATTTTCTTTTTCCATAAAATAAGAAAAATATTTTAAAAATACACAAACAACCAAAAAAGAAATTCTTTGTGATTTTTCATTTATGATGTATATGCAATTTGGACGTGATAAAGTAGCTAATCTTGCAATCTCAGTTTAAAATCTAACACTGAAGAATTAATTTAGATGTATGTTTAAGTAGAAATTTCACCATCAGTGTGGAACATATATTAGAACTTTAAAATCATCATATTTATAAAGTATATAAGTATTACTTTACTTCTTGTTAAAGCTCCTCCAACAATTGAAGTAATTAAAAAGAAATCAAACATATTAAATTTACACATGCAATTTAAAAGTTTGAAGTTGTTTAATTAACTAAATTTGTAAATGAGATCAAACAGTAATCAAAGGCTTCCTTAAAGGTAATCACTAAAATATGTTATACTTATAAATAGAATAATAACTTTTATATGTGGAATTGAAAGACTTAATGAAGAGCTTGGTTTATAAATTTGTTACAAGTGCACTGAATATTAATTCAAATTAAATAAGCCCCAGAAAAATTGTTTCTGTACTCAAAACCCAAGGAGTAAACACCACCCACTTAATGAATAGCAAAATAAGTGTAAGGCTAAGCATGTAAAGATAAGTATTTTCCTCAAAATCCATAAACACAAGCTGAATACCCCCAAGTTGAGCTTGTACACACATCAAAGAAAAATATGACTGTGATTTTTGAAACGTTATTAATAGGTTAGCAATGCATGATAAATACACTCAATGTTGCTAATTGGTATCTATACACATTGCATCTTGATATCTTTCCCTGTCTCTTGGCCTCCTACCTCCAGAGACATAAAATGATACAGGGGAAATCAGTACCCAGTGTGGAATTTTTGATATTAGTTTGATTATAAATCTTTTTTTTTATGTAAAACTCTCTTCTGTGAAAGCTACTCTACTTCAAATTAATTAAAACATTAACTCATAAAATTTCAGCCTTGAGAAGAACCTCGAACCTTATCAATTCCATACCCGTCACTTTCAGTCAGGGAAATGGAGTCGTAGAGATGCAAAATACCTACCTACTGAATGAGACAGACAATGAAAAACACTGAGCCAGGGAGGAGCCAAGCCTCCTGGGTACCTGGGCAGTCAGCATCTCTAATTCCTGGTGCTTAACTGAGCAATTTTGAGCACTCAACCCTTGACCCAGGTCATCATTTAACCTCCAACTTAGAAAGGGGAATCCAGATATGAATGGTGCATTATGCCAAGATGTCATCAGTATGGGAAGCAGTACAGCTGAGATCCTAGGGCTCTGTGCTTTCACAAGGCCCCGTTGCTTTCATTTTCAACCTGGCTCCTTCTGTTGCTACTAAGTATTCACTTGGAGCTCTTTTAAAAGACGAGTTTCACACATTTCCTGTGGCCTCTACTCTCTCCTAGAGGGAGTGACATTTGAGAATTCTGACAGTAAGACATCTCCAGCTTCAATCACAGAGGGCGAAAATGAATATTTTTCACATGCAACTTTGAAGCTTGGTGCTCTTGTAACAGAGCCTTTCAGTTATACTGAAGACTGACTGCAGGGGAATCAGATGGTGGTTCAAGCAGCAAAACGGAGAAGGTTTGATAATCAGTGCCCAGTGAAGAGGCAGGAGGAGGAGGAGGCTTCTGTTGCACCAAGCCAAGGCAAAGCCCATAGCATAGACAAGGCTAAATGATCCAAAGACACCCAGCGCTTTTGCAGAAGACCTCTGCAGTGAACTTTGTGTGATTACTTTCTCTTACCAGCTAGCGATGACATACATCCCTTACTTACACTTCTCTGAATCCTACTGACCAGAGAGAATCTTGTAGAGCTACTCTACTTGAAATGAATTGAAACATTGACTCATAAAATTTTAGCCTTGAGAAGAATAGCACCTATCCACAGAATACGTGTGTCAGTTTGCAAACATGTTCTAAGAGACAGGCTATATATTTATATATAAAATACAAAAATATACTTTAAAATTGGAAAGTAGAAAAAAGTCATAGATAGTTATTATTATTTTATTTATGATTATTGAATGATAAACATTAATCTACTTAAGAAAAGAAATGAAAATAAAGTCATGGATGAGTATCTTTTATTTCTTCTTGACTAATTTGGAAAATGAATTATACAGTAGTACAAGAATTGTGTTACAGAAACTAAGATGCTTATATTTTTATGGCACTACTTACCATGATTTTAGAGGATAATGTTTTGTTCATTTTTACATACAAATTCCACAAAGCCTTCAGACTTTTGCTTTAGTTAATAATTTTTAATCCTGCCACATATTTACTCTCTTGGGTGTTCATTTTCGTTGTATATCTCCAGTTCCCTTTGCTATCACTTCACATCAGCCTAAAGAATTTATTAGCATTTCTTTTCATGTGGATTTCTAGAGACCAATTCCTCCACCTTTTGTCTGTCAGCAGATGTTTTATTTCGCCTTCATTTCTGAATGAATCTTTCATCTCTGGAGGATCTTAAGTTGACTGGTTTCCTCCCTTTCAGCCCTTCAATGACAGGGTCTCTATTTTCTGTTCTTCATTGAGAGAGGTGCCCTATGCTCTGCTACTTTTCTAAGTGTTTGCTTTATGAAATGCATATTCGCCCTGCCCTACCTCTACCCCATGGATATGTCTAAAATTACACCTTCATCTTTTATAACAGTCTGACTATGATATGCCTGAATGTGCTTATCTGGTTTGAGGATTATCAGCTGTTTCACTTCACAATGAGGTGTTTAATCAGTTGTGAAAAATTCCCTCCCATAATCTCTCCTCAAATAGTTCTCATGCAGAACTGTCTTCTTTTTTTTTTTTTTTTAAACTCCAATACCTCTTACCTTGGCCGACTTCACATTTTGCCTCTATGTCTGTTACACTAAAGAGAACACACTGAAGTTTGTTGCTATGTGTACTTCAGCTCCTTTTAGATTCTTTATAGCCTCTACTTTCATATCAGTTTCTTCTAGAACCCTCTGTTTTTCTAGTGCACATAAGCAGTAATTATTGCTAGTGTGAACACAATCATACCTTGAAACTTGATATTAACAAAATGATTCTTTTCTTCTTGCCGATTGGTCAAATATTCCATTGTGCTCATGGACAGAATGTACCCATGTTCGAGAGATAATACCCTAAGCCAGATCCAAAAGGTCCACAGCACACCATGCAGGGAGGAAGCCAAAGAAACTAGTTTAGATGAAATACTGAATAGATGCAGGTGTCATAGCAGACAAATGTTGACATTCTATTGTCATTTCCAAATTAATTTGTTTCCTATGTGTCTTTTCAATCACAAGTGCCATAAAAGACCAAAAGCCACATCCCAGTGTTCAACCACTGTTCCCTGGAACTTATTTTAATATCAGATTTTATCATTAGTATGCAATAAATATTTGGTAGGTGAATCCATAAATCAGAGATACTACCCATATTCTCAGTTTCAAAGGAGAGAGATTTGGTCTAGCTAGGATGATTATGCAAAGCTTTCTGTAGCAGACAGCATTTCACCTGGGCCTGCAAGGCCAGTCAGGGTTTGAGTGACTAGGTTTGAGGTGGGGGAGTCACACAAACAAGAACCCCCAGTTGCCAACATATGCAGCACATGGGAAGCATGTCAAACAGCATGGTTCCATGGAAGTATTTGTCATATGAAGGTGTGTTGTGGAGAATGAGGTTGGAAAAGACGTTTGGTAGCAGAGGGGCTTTTATTTCAATCTGAGAAATTTTACTTTTATTTTGTAGACAATGGGGAGTCAGTGAAGGGTGGCACCCTGGAGAGGGAAGAGGATGAGGGTGCAGGATGATTAATGTGGGGGGGGGGGCTGCGGACTGGATTAGAATGTGGAGTGTCTGGAGGTCAGGAGATGAGTTTGCTACAAACTGAAGGTGAGTAGCAATGAAATCTAGAAACAAAATGAAGGAAGTAGGAACAGAGATAAAATAACCTGTAATACTTTTACTTCTTATGAAGTTTTATTATAGCCACAAAAATTCTTTACTATCGCTGGCACTATGAGGGAGCATTGGTCCCTTCGTTTATTTTTAATAGACTAACCCTATCAAGAATATCGCATTATCTTTTTTTTTTTTTTGCATTTAAGAAACACAAGACAACCAAACTGCATCTGGTAATTCACTGAACCAGGAACTGGAACCAAATCATGTAGCTCTTTCATGGAACTCATGACAAGCCTTAGACATGTGCAGATGTGGAGATCTAACAGTGAGAGAGATTTGTCCTGTTTTACTTTTAGTATTTCAGATTTTTAATAGAAAGTAATTTGCATATTTATGTTTAGTGGACACAGGACATGTGTTCCCGCTTGGAAAGTTCTAGCGCATAATTTAAAATGCAACCTACAAGTTCAAAAGCCATTGTGGAAGTAGAGATTTAAAAGGTGTTATTACTGAGGAGAATATTTGAAGTCATTATATTGCCAATGCACATATTACAGAAAACCAAAATATATACTCCAGGATCAACATTTTTTGAATGGATCAGAAGCAGAGAATAAGACAAAAAGAGTAGTCAAAAATATAACATCATGGATTCAATCTTTTTCCATAAAAAGATAGATTAGAGTTTCAATCCTCAGTAATTTAAACTGTGAACTTAAATGGAAACAGCACCATTATAAATTTAACTATGTTAAGATAAGACAGCTAGGGTGAACTCTAATCCAATACTGGTGTTGTCAAGAAAAGAGAAATTTAGACAGATAGCAGAGAAGCAAGATTTAAAGCACAGTAAAAGAAGATAGCCATGTGCCTGGACATGGGGCATCTACATGTCACAGCACTTCAGCTTTTGCCAGCATGTTCCAAAAGCAAGTGAGGCATCAAAGCAAGGTTAGCCTCTAGTCATCAGAAAAAATCTGGTATTGCCAACACCTGAATAAGGTGCCTTCAGAACATAGACAATGAATTTCTATTATTTTATAAACAACATAGCTATGCTTCATTAGAGTAGTGTCCAGAAATGAAGGGAGAAGACAAACCCAAAGATTGTACGGGAAATACATGCATTTACTGCATTCCCCTCCTGACCTTTCCAACACACACACACACACACACACACACACACACACACACACACACACTCCACCAGGCTGTTTCAAGTGAATGAAATTGGTCAATAGTGCTAAATGCTGCAGCAATGTCCCTGAGTGTGAGGACTAAACAAACTCTATCTTATTTGATAATTAGATACTGATTAGTGAACACTGAGGGATCAATTTCAGGGAAGTGATGTGGAAGGAGCATATTTCAAGTTTAAGTACCTAGAGCTGCCAGCTAGTCAAACACATGAAATACTACATTGGAGGAAGGAGTATGATCCAGACTGCCACAGGCTAAGGATTGCCCTCTCCATACATATATCCTCCCCTCCGTTCTTTTGTAAACTAGATTTGATGTTTATTCAAAATTATTGAATGAGGAAATCTTCCCTATATCCTTCTCAAGACATAGAGGAAATTTGGGCGGGGTATATTATTTATTTCCTCTTTTATCTGTTCTTCCACTAAACACAGAGTTGTCCACAACTGACTCACAAAAATTAGCTTTAAAAAAATTAACTGAAGACCTTCACACTTGTAGTCTATAAATGCTCACTTTTTTATCAAGAAATTAATGCTTTATTAATTCCCCAAGTTGGATGATAAAAGAATAAGAAGTCAGAAAGAAAAGATTTAAGAATATTATAGAAGAAATCTATTGGTTGAAGCTGAAAGTTCACTGTAGAAATAGAAATAAGGAAGTAAATGTTTTATAACTATAAAATTATTAATAATTTTGATATGGTAAATAATGTCATATCTGCTATTTTATTTTATGGATTCTAGTTGTTTTGCTGATTGTTTTTTTAACTTAACCTGAAAACTGTATACGTCCTTCATACCTAACAGAGAATTTTGAAGTTATACATTTCCTTTTATCAACTACTTTACCTCCCACACATACTTTGGAATTGTTGAATTTTCATTATCTTTCAGTTACAGTAGTGTTTTTTGACTTGGAAATTTTCTTTGACCCGCACATCATTTAAGAAATAAATGAGTTAGTTTTCAAATATTTGGAGAGTGTTTTCATATTTTGTCGGTTCATTTCTGATTTAATTGTGCTATTCTGAATCTGTGCTTTATAAATTGATTTTGAAATATATTGACTTATTCCTCGGCGTGACTAATCTTGGTGAAGTCTTTATGTCTTTATGGTCACTGGAATGAAAGTCAGACATGTTCCCTAATTTTTAGTTTCACGTCTGTGCACATAAACCATGTGCAGTTGGTTGCTAATAGGTTTAGATAGTCTCTCTAGTTTTTATTTTTTGCTTCTCATTTAACGAGTAATCAATGTTTTAATCTCTGACTCTGCAAGTTTGTGTATTCCTCCTATTGTCTTTATAAGTAAGTTTTGTCTGTTCACTTTTCAGGATCACTTATTACTGCAGATTGCTGTGGTTTTCTGATGAAATGTTCTTTTCATTATTATTGAGTGATTATTTTACTTCTCGAAATAGCCTTTGTTTTGAAATTCAGTTTGTTGGAGGTTAATTTAGCTAAGCCAGATTTCCTAGGCTTGTATTTTGCATAAGTACTTTTCCCACAATATAACTTTCAGTCTATTTCTTTGTATTGAAATGCATACATTATAGACAGTTTTTAGTTGAATTTTGCTCTATCATCCCAATAATCCTCTCCTTCAACTGTGGTATTTAGTTCATTTACTACTCTTGCAGACACTGAAAAGGATGTGATGAAGGCATTGGAAGTTCTTTATAAGAAGAAGAATTTCTGATCTATTTAAGCTTAGTAAATTAATTGGAATAGATGTGACAATTTTAAAACAGACAAGTGATATATTAATAAGTTAAATGCCCCAGATATCTTTATACAATGTCTCCATTTTAAGTGCAAAGTACTGAAGTACTTTAAAACATAGATTCATTTTTATTTTCTATTTTCTTCACATCTTTTAACTCTTCATATATTGTAAGTACATTCTGTGTCTTTACTATCTTTTATGACTTTCCACTTTCCACTCCAGAACCATTGTTCCTACCTGTCACATATTTGATTCCATCCGAATTTCTAGACATCAGATCAAGATTTTGGTTTAGAGAAGCCAAGAAACAGAACTTATTTTTATTGGATTAACATTTTAGGCTTGCTTTTCCCCTGTTTATTTATTTCATATGTGAATGACACAGGAAAAATAAAACAGGAAACAAATATTATAAAAATAAGAGTCTTCATGGAGTCACATTACATTGAATTTCTGTGGCATCCATTTGATTTTGATCTGACAGTTGTAAATTAATATGGTAAGTCCAAGGAACCATTTAATTACAAACTTTTCTTTTAAATATTTTTATGTTAGCAGATTTTATTTATAGTACACTGGAAGTTTTTGAGTAGTTGTACTTGCTGCAATAAAACTCAATGGCTCTAAATGTTTTACAGTTCTTTTGTAAACAGAAGCATGTTGGGCCACAGTATCTGAATAACTTGCCATATTTTCTATGTAGGAAATATAATAGTTATTCTCCAACTGGAAAGTCAGGGAAGAATTCAGTGTCAGAATGAGCACATTTGGGAGCTTGGTAGATATTTACAAACTCAGTCTTTTTGATCTGCATTAGAAGATGACCATATTGTCATTGCTGGAACCTAAAGAAAATCTAGATCATATGGCAATAATCTTAATGTCTTTACCATTAAAACAAATTTTATAAACTGTATCATCTATTTTACATTTCTTTCTTAATATGTTCATTCACATTCATCATTTTGGGTAGAATAAGGCAAGTATCAGCATTTGCTTCCTGAATTATATATCTTCCTAATAGTAAATCATAAAAAAGTTTCACAGAATGGTACTTCTTAAGCTAAAGATACACCATATTGGTGACTCCCTACAGTTTTAGAAAGTCTTATTAGTATAGGATCTTTAAAAGTTTTTAGCATATTCATATCCAGCTCTGTCACCAAGGGAATTCCTAACAAGACTGCATGAAATCGCTGGCCCAGAATCCTTGGAGGATTTGTGGGGGCAGGGGTGTTGGAAAACTCCCAGGCATATCTTTGATTATGTACTCATGAAATTTCAACTTCATTTCTGTCAGGTTTCATAGTATTTATTTTTCTATCTTAAGAGCATCATTATTTTCTGTCATTTGATTTCAACACATGTTTCTAAATGTCACAAAACTTCCCTGATGCTGAAATGGCCAATAGAGAATATTATGGAGAACCTGTCTCTAAGCTCACATTAGAACACTATAATAAGGCCAAAAATATTATAGGAAAGTGCTGAGAATGTAGCTCAGTGGTAGTGTGCCTGCCTGGTAAGAGCAAGGTCCTGAGTTCAATCCTCGGTACCACAAAACCAAACCAAACCAAACCATGATGGCTGTGGCCACCGAACAAAGCTTGCTTTATAATACTGGAAATATCATGCTAATTCTTTACTCAAGTCTGTCATCTTTGAAAGCAGAAATCATTTCTGGACACTATTTCCTGGGAGTTATTTTGTGAAACACTCTAAGTACAGTAAGATTTTAACTTAGTCATATGCCAACTCAAGCTTTCCTTAGAATTAATCTTCTGGGTCCTTATTTTTCTTTCAAGAAAGGCCTTTGCATGCCAGGGATTTAGCTCAGTGTTTCCAGTGGCTGCCTGGCAGGTTCAGGATCCTAAGTTTGATCCCTGCTAACCACATACTACAGTACCGGATGTGGTGGCTCAGGTCTGTAATCCCAGCATTTGAGAGGCAGAGGCAGGAGGACTGCTGAGAATTTGAGGGTTGCCTGGGCTACCTAGTGAGTTCATGACCAGCCTGAATGGCAAAGAAAGACCCTGTCTCAAAAATTAAAAAAAGCATCTGCATTGTTCTTGCTCTTATTATATCAAGACTATTTCCTAATCGTATATATTGGCCTAATAGAGTAAATGAATTCTGTTTAAAAAGAAACGTATATATGTGAAAAAGAAAACACATAACAAAAATGTAATCCAGTAGGCAAAATAGGAAGGATAGTCAATTTCTACAACTAGAGAATTATAGACAAGAGTTTCTTCCATGGGGGTGACTCCTGAAACTTTTTGTTCAGTGTATTATTACGCACTTCAAGTGAACATACATATATGTGAGACATCTGATCAGATTAACTATCTAACAAAAGAAGATGTGGCAATACTATTCACTTTTACAAAATAAAGAGTGAAATTTAAATTGTGTTTCTCACCATGGGTTTTGGGAAATTGTAATATATGCTCAAACGCTGAAGGAGCACTCCATGTTTTAAGTTCTGTCCATATATCTTTAGACTTTTTCTTTATGTCCATCTTGCCGTATTGAGTCATTAGTATGGGCAAGTCTCAAGATTGTAGTAGGATTTATTGTATAAAATGAATCACTCAGACAAACAAAAGAAAATATTAGATAATAAGCAAAAAACACATACACTCAAGCCATTCTTTGCCCCTGAAATAAAAGAGAAAACATTGAATTTACATATAATTCAGGACCAACACTTGAAGATGTCTATGCTGAAATTTTCATTTGTTAAATTTTTTCCTGTAGAGAGAAGGCAGAAGATTCATTAAATAAGTTTAATAATCCATTTTTGTCTCTTCTATTGGCTTTTTAGCTGCACCTCTGCATTCTGCTTTGTAGTGGTGACCCTACGGATTGCAATGTGCATCTTTAACTTACCACTGTTTACTATATATTAATATAATGACACTAATGAATAAAGAGAGACCCTACAGTTGTGTAATTCCACTTCTATTCTCAGTTTTCTACTGCTGTTGAAATGCATTTTATATATGCATAGATTATAAGCCACAAAATGCATTGGTATATTTGCTTTAAAATGACCAATTACTCTTTCTGTTCATTTCGCAGTGAAGTTCACAAATAATTTATTGACTACATATACATTATTTGACACTGTATTCATGGGCTTAAGTCCTTTTTTCAGCCTAAATGGTTTTGAAATTTTTTATAGAAATTTGTTGTGGTGATTAAATAATCTGAGTTTTATATATTTGAAAACATCTTTATTTTTCCCTTATTTTTGAATGTATTTTTATGAAATAATTCAAGGTTGATCTCACTTTCAAAGCGTTACCCACTGACTTCTGTCTGGCATTACTTTGTGAGTATATTGTGATTTTCCCCAATCTGGTTAACTTTTAATATTTCCCTTCTTTATAATTGGTTTCCATTAATTTTCCTACAACATACACAGTAAATATTCTTTTCACTTATTCTATGTAGAGTTTATATCCTTCTTGTGTCTGGGGTTGTTATTTTTTACTAGACTTTGGAAATTTATCCTTATTTTTTCAGGGTTATAGAAGTAGCTTCATTTCTCCACCAACTTTCTGGCACTTCAGTTACACATATGCTGACATTGCTTGACTTTCCTCTTGGACTCATCTTTGTGCTGTCTCTCTTTTCCTCTGCCTTACCCTGTTGTTTTTTCTGCTCTTTCTCTTCCTGTCCTTCCTAATGGACAGTTTCACTGTCCTATTTTCAAGTAACTAATGCTTTCTGCTCTAGTGTACAAACTTCTGAAAGACTTACCCAGAATGCTTTTCATTGCAAATATTGTTTATGTATTTTAATGTTTTTAGAAATACTGATGTTTGACATCCATTCATTTGGTATGCTGCATTTTAGCTGCCGATTTTTTCATTAAATTTTTCACTTGTTGAGAAATTTATCTTAGATTTCTTGTCTGACAATTTGTATGTCTCTTTGATCATTTAGCTGTGTTTAGTGAGCACCTTATCCTTCTCTGTTCTCCTTCTGCTCTTCCTCATCTTCTCTGTATGGATCACATGGTCTGGCCTTTGTATCCTGAATCATCATTTACTAAATGGTAGAATGGTTTAATGCTCCATCATTAAGACTCTTCATTGCTGGTATATTTTTTCACTGCTTTGAGATTTATTTAGTTAGCTCTTTAAATCACTAATAATTTCAGTTTGATTGTCCAGAAGTCTGGTTTTAAGCTTTTGGTAAAGAAGGGTTAGAATAATTTTTATTTTGGATCCAGTGTTACATTTCAACTAGGCAGACTCATTTGTGGGGAACACCTGAAAAGCCAGAATGGATAGCAGATCACTATATTTGTAGGTTAGAATACTGACATCTTTGAACATAAAGCAGTCTCTGAAATGTTTATTTATCTTAGAGCTCTTTGGTGTCTATCACTGAGTAGGTATAGTTTAGTCTAGGCCAAAATGACCAATAGGCACATCAAGATATTTTTGTGCTCATTTCTACACAGCTGCTGTCCATCCTGTCTCATATTTGATAGTTGCTGCAAGAAAAATGAATCAAAATTACAATGAAATATCAACTCCTCTTAGTCAGAATGGCTATTATAAAATTTTTTAAAAGAGCAAATGCGAGTAAGGATGAAGAGAAAAACAACCTTATGCTAGTGTGGCAGAATCTGAACTGGTGTAGCCATTATAGAGTACAATATAGAGGTTCCTCAAAAACAAACTAAAAGTTCACCTACCACTGAATCTGAATTCTTTTCATTAAATGAAAAGCCAAGAATCTCTCATGTTTCAGCAATTTTTTGGTGAATGCTTTTGTTTTATACTGTCTTTTCAAAGACATACAAATATATAAATATAAGTATATTTCTTATAGGAGCAAAAGGGAAGATTCCTTAGACTTTGGGAAGAAAAAGATAGTAGCCTACACTCTACTTCGATCAGATGTCTCACTTTTTTTTTTTTGAATTTCATTTTTTTTTAATTATCTTTATTGGTACATTAAATATACACATCATGATTGCACTCCATAATGGGGATTTGTACCAGTATAAGACACAACTTAATTCTCATTTTTCCCATAGCCCCACCCACCCTACCACCCCCCCCATATATATAAAATTTGTTTCCTTACTTTTTTGTTACAATCTCCACATTGTCCCCTTTCACCTTATTTTACATTGAGCATTTTCTATTTCACAATATATAACATACAATGCTAGGACTCATTTACATCTTCATTTTCTCATACCAGAGAAAAGATGCGATATG
>PVIR01016073.1:0-37202 GCA_004026965.1 Petromus typicus
TCACAATCCTCCTGCCTCTGCCTCCCGAGTGCTGGGATTACAGGCGTGAGCCACCACGCCCGGCACTGTGGTATGTGGTAGTGGTTGCTGCTGGGTGTGGAACACCCAGTATTGTTATGTGGTTACCGGGGAATCGAACCCGGGTCCTTGCGCTTGCAAGACAGGCGCCGGAACCACTGAGCTAACTCCCCGGCCCCCCTTTTATTTTTTTGACACAAGGGTCTCACTATGCAGTTCAGACTAGCCTTGAACTCACTTTGAACTTGCAGTGATCTTCCTCTTGGCTCAACCTCTCTAGTGCTGGGATTATAGCTCTACACCATACCTGACTTTTTTAAAATTTTGAGACAGAATCTTGTAAGTTTCCCAAGCTAGACTGAAACTTGCAATCATCCTACCACAGCCTCCCAGAGTTCTGGGGTTACAGGCAGCACCACCACAGCCAGCCACAATCAAATTCTTTTTGTTTTGGGTTTTTTTTTTTTTAGGTCTTTTGAGACAGGGTCTCGCTTTGTGGTTCAGGCTGGCCCTGAGCTCAGCCTCCAACTCACATCACAGCAATCCTCCTGCCTCTGCCTCCCGAGTGCTGGGATTACAGGTGTGAGCCACCACGCCGGGCACTGTGGGATGTGGTACTGGTTGCTGCTGGGCGTGAATCTCCACACCCAGTATAGGTATGTGGTTAGTGGGGATCGAACCCAGGCCCTTTTGCTTGCAAGACAGGCGCTGGAACCATTGGGCTAAATCCCCGGCCCCCCACAATCAAATTCTTATTTCCATTTTTTGATTGATACTTGGAGTGGTTTGCAAACCTGTCTGAGTTTAGAGGGCCAGTAAATCGCAAGTACAAACTTCAGAGTTGAGTGTTCAAACAGAACATGATAGAGTAGACATAAATAGAACAGATTTGTGGGCCATTGGTTACTTCGCCTTTGCTTATTATTCATGGAACTACATTTGTAAATTCCTTGATGTCCTCTCCAGCCAATGTTAGTGCTAGTAGAACTTGATTCCAAGATTAATGGCCTCTTCTCTTTATTTTCTTTTACCTTCAATCTTTATCATATATGTATCTTAATATCATCATAGTACTGATATTTGCAGTCTGTTCTTTATCTATAACTGTTTCAGGATTTGTCTATGGGAAGATTTTTAAAAATGAAAATTAGCTAGGTATGGTTATGCATGCCTGTCATCCCAGCACTCAGGAGAATGAGACAGGAGGATTGCTGAAAGTTTGAGGCCAACTTGACTACATAGTAAGTCCAAGGCCAGCCTGGACTGTGTAGCAGAAAAGGTCTTCAGCCCCTGATCCTGTTTGGAATGGCCTCATGGACACAGCTCTGGGTGGCAGCACTCCATAGTACTGGCCAATGATGTAGAAAGAGGTAACCATGAAGGTTTGAGGATATGTGCCACGACCAGCAGACCCTTCCTGCCTGCAAGGAAAACAGAGCTGACCTCAGGCTTGCTTTGTGCACAGCAGTGCAGTTCTCCACCCAGTGCCTGTGGACATCCTGGGTTTGCGCTGCTATCTCTTCTGGATCAATGCCCACCCCTCCACTCTCTTTCTCCCTTCATCTCTGTGACTGTCCTGTGCTTTCTTTTGCTGTGTGTGAGTTTCTTTCTTTCTTTTTTTTTTTTTTTACGTTTTTTGAGACAGGGTCTCGCTTTGTGGTTCAGGCTGGCCCTGAGCTCAGCCTCCAACTCACATCACAGCAATCCTCCTGCCTCTGCCTCCCGAGTGCTGGGATGACAGGCGTGAGCCACCACGCCCGGCACTGTGGTATGTGGTACTGGTTGCTGCTGGGCATGAGTGTCCACTCCCAGTATAGTATGTGGTTACTGGGGATCGAACCCGGGTCCTTGCACTTGCAAGACAGGCGCTGGAACCACTGAGCTAAATCCCCGGCCCTGTGTGTGAGTTTCTGTGCCTACCTTTTCCTCTCACTTAAAAAGAGTCACAGGTGAGGGAGGACCAGAACCACACACGGACCTAGGCTGCTAGCTTGAACGTGAAGCCCAGTCCATAAACCTGGGACACTCCTGTTGTCAGAATGTTGTGTTGTGTCAAGTTTTATAAATAAGAAGCCTCCATTTGCCTGATTAGAAATGAATCATTGTGACCTAAATGTGAGGGGATGCATGAAATTTTGAATACCGAGCATTTTGTTTAGCAGCATCTTTCAGGATTGGCAAATTTGTACAGCTGTGACCTACAGTGGGTGAGTGCCTGTAGGCATTATGCTGAGCTCATGTTTATCACAACTCTGCAGTCATTCTTTTACTGGCCTCATATTAACTGAGGAAGTGGAAAGCACAAGGTCAGTTTTCTTGCCTGGGCCAGGGAATTAGCTCAGTGATTCCAGCGTCTGTCTGGCAAGCGAAGGTCCCAAGTTTGATCCCCGGTAACCACACACCACAGTGCCAAGTGGAGTGCTCCACGCCTGTAATTCCAGCACTCGGGAAACTGAGGCAGAAGGACCACTGTGAGTTTGAAGCTCACCTGGGCTGCATAGTGAGCTCAAGACCAGCCTGAACTACAAAGCAAGCCTCTGTCTCAAAAAACTAAAACAACAAACAAAAGAATTCTTGCCCGAGAGTTACTCTGCTATTAGTGAAGAGCCAGTGTCTACCTTAGTGTGTATATTTCTGTTAAGAGGCACACTTCAGATTTCTAAACTGTACTTTTCTTCTTTTATGAGTTGTTTCACTAAAGAAGTGCAAGTAGCTAGTATATTATTTGAGAAGTCTGATGATACTACAAAAGTAACTTCCTTCTCACCCAGTCATTCAACTAATATCCCTAGAAGCAACCACAACTTGTTTCCTTCCAACAATACTGTCAACCATGTGTATATTCATTTTCTCACTACTTATAATAATGCTGGTACACTTGTCCCCAGTTATTTTCTTTTTATTTTCACTCGCAGTGTGGCTTCAAGATGCCCTCAGAAACTCCTTGTCATGGTGACATGGTGTCTCCTCATTTAGTGTTAACTGAGTCATGGTATCCTCTACTGTAGGCATTACGCAAAGTTCTGTACTTCCAGGTACCCTAAGTCAGCTTTCAAATCACAGCCTTATTTTAGACAGTTTTCTTAAAATGTCGTGTCATCTGAGTTAGTGTCATGTGAGTTTGGGGAAGTTCTAGTTGCTAAAAGGGGCAGTTTCTCTTTCTTAGTTCTTCCCACATCTGAAGTTACTCAGGCAGTAACCGTACTTCAGACCTCGCTGTCTCCATGTAGGTTCTACTGACCTCCTAGAGAAAGTTTGGTGAATTTCAATCAAGATGTTGTATGAGATGTATTCTAGACATTCTCATCTCCCCCCTTTCTGTCCACTTCTCTCTGGGCTCATAAGAGCCCCTTTGGACACTTCCTGGAAATTGATACTCCCACCCAGGGCTTCTTTGCCGAGTGGGAGACAAGGTACACTTCTCACAGATCTGCCTTCTAGGAAGACCATCCCACTGTCCTTGTGGGTCACCCCTGGGAGTGACCAGAATGCAGTGACTATCAATTTCTAGCTTGTGCCCAGATACCAAGCCAACCCTTTTGTACAGTGGCTCAGGCCTGTTCCTCTTCTCCAGGCAGCCATATTGTCTATTATATATATAATATAATATGATATATTATATATATATTAAATATTATATATATATATGTATGTATGTATGTATGTATTTTAAAACCAACAAAGACTGAAGAGGAGCATTTCAAGGAGAAGACAGTGATCACCTATGGGTTTCATGCATGTGCTGCTTTGGGCATTTAAGAAGAGCTTTGCTGAGTGTAATTCCTATCAATAATGTATAACTTCAGTTTAATCGTGGCAAAACCACAGTAAACCCAAATTCAGAAACATGCACAAAACAATAGGTCTACTGTTCAAAATGTCAAGGCCATCAAAGTCAAAGAAAGATTGAAGAATTTTACCAAATTAAAGAAGACTAAAGAGATAAGAAAACTGCATGTGCTGGGTGTGGTGGCTCACACCTGTAATCCCAGCACTCGGGAAGAGGCAGAGGCAGGAGGGTTGCTGTGAGTTCAAGGCTCCTCTGGGCTACATAGGAAGCTCAGGGCCAGCCTGAACTACAAAGTGAGACCCTGTCTCCAAAAAACCTGAAAAACAACAGCAAAAAGAATGCTACAATGACATGCTGTCCACCTCTTTTGGCTCATGTGTGAGTGGAGTGGCATCTCTGTGGTAGAGATCTTCGTGGTTTCCCCAATTTACACACTCACTGGCAGGTGTGAGAGTTCCAGTTCCCTGCTGTATGCTTTTCCTCCTACTCTTAATGCATTTCCTGCAATATTTTGCTTGAAAATTTTCAAAGTTATTGAGAAGATGAAAGGATTTTATCAATTATAGAGTCATGACTATTAGATTCTACACTTGACATGTTACTACTATGTTTGCTGTGTCACCTATCTGTCCCAAGCATCCATCCATCCCACTCTTTTTTATGATACAAGGCATTGAAACTGGCCTCATACATGCTAGCCAAGTGTTCTACCACTGAGCCTCATCTGTAGCTCTACTTGTTTTGTTTTGTTTTTTTACTTTGAGACAATGTCTTGCTAAATTTTCAGACTAGCCTCAAACTTGCTACAATCCTCCTAGCTCATCCTTCCAAGTAGCTAGGATTACAAGTGTGTGCTACCACACCTGGTCACTGGTTGCTTTCTTTTCAGGATGCAGGTTGCATTTTAAAATAAGTTGCAGATATTGTAGCACTTGACTCTTAAGAATTTCAGCGCTCGTATGCTTGACCAAAGTTCAATATCTGCATATGGGTTATTTTGAGGTAAAATTTACATGCCATGAAATGTACAAATCTTAAGTGCACAATTGGATGAATTTTAGCAAATGTATAGATCTGTTATTCAAGCCCCTGTGATGACACAGAATATTATCAGCATTCCCAAAAGTTTTCCCTTGCCCCTTCCCAGCCAGCCCTTCCCACATCCCATTAGGGGCAACCACTGTGTTAATTTTTTACAATGGTTTTACTTATTCTAAAAATCTTACATAAATTATATCATATGGTATATACTCTTTGTTGTAAGCCTTCTTTCCCTGCACATAATTTTTCTGAGATTTACCCACATTGAATATATTGATAGTTTGATCCTTTTCATTGCCAAATGGTATTCTTTTGCATGGATAGATCACAACTGGGTTATACATTCTCTTGTGCCAAAACACTTGAGTTGTTCCCAGTTTGTGGCTATTATGAACATACAGCTATTATGTATAATCATGTAAAAATTCCTGTGTAGGGGCCGGGGAGTTAGCTCAGTGGTTCCGGCGCCTGTCTCGCAAGCGCAAGGACCCGGGTTCGATTCCCTGGTAACCACATAACAATACTGGGTGTGGAGACCCACACCCAGCAGCAACCAGTACCACATACCACAGTGCCAGGCGTGGTGACTCACGCCTGTAATCCCAGCACTCAGGAGGCAGAGGCAGGAGGATTGCTGTGATGTGAGTTTGAGGCTGAGCTCAGGGCCAGCCTGAACCACAAAGCAAGACCCTGTCTCCAAAAACCTAAAAAAAAAAAAAAAAATTCCTGTGTAGACAAACATTTATTTTCACTTCAGGTGAACTCCTAGGAATGTGACTGCTGGCCATCACGTACGTACTTAACTTTATAGAAGAAATTGCCTAACGCCATCCACTGTGGCTGGGCCATTTAGTATCTCCAGCAGCAGCAAGTGAGAGTCCCAGTACTTGGTATCATCTGTCTTTTTCATTTTAGCCATTTTAGTGGGTGTGTGATTGTAACCTATTATGGTTTTAATTTCATTTCTCTTTCCCTGATTACACTGACACTAAACATTTTCGAGTTGCAGATTATGGGCTGACCATGAGTTCTTGCTGCTTGTTTCATCAGTGCTCTCTTGTTTGAACTTGGCAGACGGTGTCCAACCAACTGAATACTGTCAGTGAGGACATGTACACCAACGGGTCTACTGCCCCAGGGAGCCCTTCTCAAGCTAAGGGGCAAGAGGTGCGGAAAGTGCGACTCATACAGTTTGAGAAGGTCACGGAAGAGCCCATGGTAATCCCTTGTCATATTGTTACCCACTATTTACTTCTTCCTTGTGAGAGTCGCTGGGCCACAAGAGTCAATAGAGAAGGCTCCAAGCAAGTACACCATTGTGCCTCGCAGTCCCCATCTTCATCTCTTCTCAAAGCAAGCTTCCTGCCTGCTCTAGTTGAAGACCCTCCCACATATAAAAGGGAAATATTTTTCCTGAGAAGCTACCTTAAGCTCTTTTTAAAGATAGCCTCAAAAAGAGCTTTAAATGCAGTTTATTGTGCCATTACCTTTATTTCAGGGAATCACTCTGAAACTGAATGAAAAACAGTCCTGTACTGTGGCCCGGATTCTTCATGGTGGCATGATCCATAGACAAGGTGCGCTGTGGGGGTCCTAAGTTGGCTTTTATTCTGGGGTTAATCATTTACCTCACTGTTCAGTTGTGTGGGACATGAAGGTTAAAATCCTTAAAATTGCTAGCATTTTTATGACTGTGCTAAGAGATGTGTGTGTGTGTGTGTGTGTGTGTGTGTGTGTGTGTGTGTGTGTGTTAGTAAGGGGCTCTTTAGAAAACTGCATGGTAAAATTCACTGCAAATTCCCAGCACCACCATCTCTCCCTCTGAGCCTTCCTATATACTTTTTCATGCTGATATTTTTCTACTTAATTAATATTTGAAACATGGCTGCATGCCACCCGTTACATTAGACTTTGAGTCAACAGCAGTGAGGGAAACAGATCATCTCTACCATGCTAGAGCAATTTATAACTGAGAAAAGAGAAATTATTTTTGTGTTGCCTTAATGTTAAAGTATCATTCATTTTTAGGTACATCATTTAGTAAAATCTATTTTAGAGGGTAATGACAAAACAGAGCAATACATTAAAATGTGTCATGCCTGTAGCAGCTGATGGTAGCCAGTGCTTAGCCATCTGAATTGTGTCATTCTTTGAGCCCTGCCTGGAAATTTTCCTAATATTGGGATTATGTGTACTCTAATGAGTTTTCCCTACATTATTAACTCTCATTCTTTTATGTTTAGGGTTTTTGGTATCCAACATAATACAAATATTGATAACCACTCTTCACGTAGAAAATCAAACATTAACTTTACCATTTGGGAGCGTTTTGGAGTTTCTTCTAAACAACAACAAAGGAATGTTGGACTTGTGGCTGAATGAGACTGCTGAGTGCTGTGCTTTGCTTGTTGTGTCTGAGTCTCCTGGAGTCAGGACTCGTTCTAGGTCCAGGAATTTAAGGACAAGCTGCTTGCCTTTAAGAACTCAAAAAGACACTTATTCCAGTCACTAATGGTCCAGTGTTTTAAAACTGTGTATTTCACACAGTATGTCCTATAACATGTTCTAGATCATAGTCTTCCCCTCTGCTACTTCGAGTTACATTGACAGCCTGCTTGAACTTTTATTTTTATGCACTAATTTTTTTTTTCTTCCTGGAAGGCTCCCTTCATGTGGGGGATGAGATCCTAGAAATCAACGGCACAAATGTGACTAATCACTCAGTAGATCAGCTGCAGAAGGCCATGGTAGGTTTTCTCTATGTTAGGTGAATGTCTTCATAAAGTATTGATGCACTCTGATATCAGTGTACCTCATTTCTCTGCCAAAGTGTTTATACTTTACTGAGGGGACTGTGATCACTTCTGATATTTATTCTATGTAAGAAATGACATTTTTTCTTCTTTCATTTGATGAAATCTAAAACAGGGAAAATAACCAGGAGCATCAGTCTGGGATATTAGAAAGAACATTGTAGAGCCAGGGATTTAGTTCAAGTGGTACCGCGCCTACCTTGCAAGCACAAGGTCCAAGTTCAATCTCTAGTACCATACACACACCAAATAAAAAAGGAAAGAAAGAACATTGTTCTGGGAACCAGGAGACATTGGTCTGAAGAAGCAACTCTGAATTCTGGCTTTTCTGGCTGTTTGACTTTGAGTGAGTAAATTAATATCTCCAGGTTTTTGTCTTCTCCTCTCCAAAGTGAAGATAGCAGTGGTTAATCATTCCTCATGGACCCATTTTGAAGAGAGAGTCGGAGATTATAGGTGCACAGTTGAGTGTGCTGTTGGATTCTGCCTGGCAGATATCTGCACAGCACTGTGCTGAGGTTTTCCACTGAATACCCTGTTGACTCTTCTTGATTCTTGCCTCACCTGACTTGGCCATGTACATACTCCATCACTGCATAAACTAGGCTCTGCGGGTTCAACAAGTTAGAGAATGAGAGAAGAGATCAGGCTGCGGATATGCCTACTGCTTCCTTACCAGACCAGTTTAGTGAAGACCAGACCCTTTCCCATAGGCACAGTTTTCATACACTGTTGCTTGAGGATGCCCACATACATGTGAATGTTATTCCAATAAACTCTCTTCAGCACCACTCCTTTTCTTGTAGTCCTGGGATTGAACCCAGGTTAACTCTTAACCCTGTGCTACATCTCTGGCAGCTGCTGTGGGTTTTGTGTGTGTGTGTGTGTGTGTGTGTGTGTGTGTGTGTGTGTGTGTGTGTGTTTGCCAGTACTAGGATTGAACCCAGGTTGTTTATATTGAGCTACATTTCCAGCCCTTTATTATTTTTCACTTCTAGGCAGGGTCTTACTGAGTGGCTAAGCTGCCTGTACTGGGTTTGAACTTATGATCCTCTTCCCTCAGCCTCCCAGAGCGCTGGCTGTACAGCCATGAGCCATCACACCCAACTATTTATTTTTTTTTTTTATTTTAAGGCGAGATCTGGCTAAGTTGCCCAGGCTGCCTTGAACTGGGAATTCTATCTCAGCCTCCTGAGTACCTAGGACAGCAGGCATACGCCACCTACTTCTTGCTAGGATCTTGAGTAATACCGTAGTTAGTACCAGAAGTGACCTCAATAAACAGACCCTCAGATGTGCTTCTAACGTTGAACACATGAAAATAACTTCCTTGCTGAAGGAGATGATACACTAGTTAAAAAATAATAATAATTACAAAGAGTTTCTAAATTTTATTATAAAAAGATAAGCAACTGAATAGAGAAGTAGACAAAAGAAATAAGAAAAAGCAAATGGCCAGTAAGCTTTTGAAAAGATGTTTGTTCATTGAAGCGTTACTCACAGTAGCTAGGGCATGGAATCAGTATTCAAGGGAAAGGAATTGGTACACACACAGTGGAATATTCTGCAGACTTACAAAGAAGAAAATCTCTGCATTTGATGTTGAGGACTAAGCTATGTGACTTAGGTCCTACAGTCTTGAGGCAAGTGTGACTTGCTTTAAGAATACCAACATGCATGGACAGTACGTTTCTTGGCTGTGTGGGGAAAGTTCATAATCACAGCACTCCTAGGGTAAGATAACATCTGCTAAGGACAATGAAAAAAAATTCAGTCATCCAGGTATGGGGAGAACCTTATTTGTTCCCTTTAAAATGCTAAACTCGTTCCCTAGTTTACTACCCTAACCTTCCTATAGTTACTATTCCTGGAAAAGTACACTACCCCCTTCCTTGAGCTTCTTGCTGAATAATAAAAGTGGGTCCACCATAGAGTTTGTGGAGCTTGTCCACTAGAAGTAGATTCTTCCCCGTCCCCCTTATACCTTGATTATTGTCTCTGTCTCTTTCTTTTATTCCCTGTCATTCCCCTTATATCTGACAGTCTGACCAGCCTGCAGCAATCTGCTACAATTCATAGGAGCCAGGAGGATGTTATGTGAACTAAACCAAGCACAGAAAGAGAAATCCCTCATCTGAAATCATTTGTATGTGCTATCTAAAAAGTTAAACTTGTAGAAGTAAACAGTAGAATGCTGCTTACCAGAGGCAGGATTTGGAGCAGGGTAACAGGATATGTTGGTGAAAGTATTCAAAATTCCAGCTAGAGGAGAAGAAATCCAAGAGATCTTTTGTGCAACATGGTGACTATATTTAATAATAATGAGTTTTATTCCTGAAACTTGCTAAATAGATTTTAAGTGCTCTCATCATAATAAATAAATATGTGAGGGAATGTATGTGTTAATTAGCTCTGTTTAGTCCTTTCACAGAGTATACATATATCAAAACAACATGTATATCAGTATGACAAATACATACAAGTTTTATTTCTCAAATTGAGAGAGATGGAGGGAAAGAGAGAAGATATTCAGCTTTATGGTTACAAAATTATAAACTAAAAAAAGCCATGAAACATGTACCATCCATCAGATTGACATAAATTTCAAAAGAATATTGCTGAGAGCGGTGGCTCATGCCTGGAATCCCAGTAGTTCAGAGGCTGGAGGAAGGAGGATTGCAAGTTCAACACATCATGAGACCCCATTTCAAAAAAAAAGAAAAAGAAATGTTAATATGTAATTCTGGTAAGGATCTCTCCTCCACTTGTGGGAGTGAAATTCTTATAATCTTTGGGAGAAAGTAATCAGAGAATAATTATTAAAACTCAAAATGTTCCTACCACTTGATTCTGTATTTCCCTAGTGAGAAATAAAAATTAAAATGTACCATCTAAGGACATATGTTCAAGGATCTGTTGCAGCGAGTGTGATTGTGTGTCAGGGCTCCTTTTAAGAACTTCTGAGAACCTTGTGGGAGTCAAGAGTGGACGGAGGCAGCCCAATGCAGTGGTGCAGGCCTGTCATCCTGGCACTCTAGAGGCTGAGACAAGAGGATCAGAGACTAGCCTGGGCTAGCTACATAGTAAGACCCTGTCCCCCAAAGAATTACCTTTTTCTTCACTATTCTTTGTGTGTTTTTATATTGTTACTCCAGTTTATAGTACACACAAAACACTTGTGTTGTGGAGGAACTGTCCTACAATCTCCAAATGTAAGATAAAGATGACTGCTGAGGGGAGAACCTGGGATTTTGGTGGGGGGAAATGACTTCACAGAGCCTGAAATCTGATTCAAGTTAGTTTTCCTGATAATTTTATTTCTTCTTTTTTTTTTAAATAGAAAGAAACCAAAGGAATGATCTCATTAAAAGTAATTCCCAATCAGCAAAGTCGTCTTCCTGCACTACAAGTAAGTGGCAGCATTCAGTTATGTCTTATTCTCTTTGAGATTTGATTATACATAATACGATTCTGCCTCTAAGTTCTAAATGTCTCACCAGTGTGCAGCTTTGTGGCTCAGGGTCCTTTTAGATGCAACCTGGTTCCCTCTGAACTAAACTCACTCTCCCAAGCCTGTTGAGTCAGCCAAGCAGTGGTGTGAGGACGGCTCTAGGGGCCAGTTAGATGGTGAAAAGCAATACAGCTCCAATGTCAAACAGATGTTCTTGGGTCAGGGATTTAGCTCTGGGCTTCCAGCACCTGCCTTGGCCGCCGGTACCGCATACAACAGTGCTGGTCATGGAGACTCACGCCCACCAGCAGTCAGAACCACATACCACAGTGCAGGGCGTGGTGGCTCACGCCTGTAATCCCAGCACTCAGGAGGCAGAGGCAGGAGGATTGCTGTGAGTTACAGGCTGAGCTCAGGGCCAGCCTGACCTACAAAAAAAGCGAGACCCTGTCTCAAAAAAAAAAAAAGATGTTCTCTTCTAAAACTTATTGGAGTTGATTTTTTTTTATAGTATATTGTGAGGGTTTGCTAAGAATTTTAATCTTGAATGAGCTTTAAATGTTAGTAAATGTTTTTCTTCCTCTGGTGAGAAGGACATATGATTTTCTCCTTTCTGTTGCTGAATTAGATCCTGTATGATTGTGATTTTTCCTTGTTGTACAATGCTATATTTGATTTGCTAATGTTTTGCTTCAGATTTTCAAGACTCTGTTACTGAGAAACACTATAACGTTCTTATCACATTTTGGTATCTTGGTTATTGTTAAAACAGAAAAAGGGAAACCCCGACCATGCTCAACGACCACGCCACACACCAGGCAACCCGACAGGAGATTTTATTAAAGGGAGTCTCCGGAGCCGGGGAGGGCAAAGGAAAAGAGAGAGGAGAAAAGAAGAGAGACAGAAAACGGAGAGAGAAGGAAGGAAGAGAGGGAGAACGGGGAAGAAAGAGAGCACGTAGGGCAAGGGGGTCAGTGATTTATAGGGGCCGGATTTGCGCGCGCAGGTCAGACAGAGGGATTCTCTGTGATAGGTGAGTTTAAAGGTAGCTTGGGCCTGATTGGCTGGCCTGAGTTCCTAGGGGCGGGAACGACTGCTACGTGGTCCCTCCTGAGTTTGGGCCTTTATGGAAAGGTGGGGCCTGAGTTTTAAGAGATATGACCTTCACAATAAGAGGGAAGGGAACCGGTAGGGGGTTTGGAGTAAAGCCGATACCGGGAGAGTCATATTGTAAGGTTAGGGAGCTTATAACCTTGCAACTTTTCTAACAGTTATGCTAGATTTCTAAAATGAGTTGAGAGATGCCATTATTTTCTGTAGTTTGTGTTTGTAAGAAATTACTCTTTTTATTCTTCAAATAATGTTTTTAAAATTTACCAGCGAAGCTATCAGGGTTCTCCTTTCCTTCCCTCTGCTCCTCTCTCCTCTTCTTCTCCTTCCTCTTTCTCCTTCTCTCTCTCTCTCCTGTGTGTCTCTCTCTCTCTTTCCCCCTTTTCTCCCCTCTCTCTCTCTGTCGGAGACAATGGAATGCAATTTTCATAATTCTTTTTGATAAATAAGTAAGATGTGAGCAATATTTAAATATTAAAATATATTACAGTAAAAGACACATTGCCATGAATCCCCATCAGAATCCTCCCTCACTTTAAACATACATATCTCCTCATTCTTGTCACTTTCTGAAGCAATTCTGGAAGTCCTCTTTCTCGAGTGTTTTTATGAAGTATAACCAAAATATGGAGAATGCTGCTACCAAGTGCCATCCAACAGAAAGGCACACTCATAAAGCCATGACCGTGTGTCCTCATGCACCTTACTCATCAGATCTGACATGGTACAATTTCTGGCTCTTCCCCAAAGTCAAAATAACCATAAAAGGTCAACATTTTTTTTTTTTTTTTTGAGACAGGGTCTCGCTTTGTGGTTCAGGCTGGCCCTGAGCTCAGCCTCAAACTCACATCACAGCAATCCTCCTGCCTCTGCCTCCCAAGTGCTGGGATTACAGGCGTGAGCCACCACGCCCGGCACTGGTATGTGGTACTGGTTGCTGCTGGGGTGAGTCTCCACACCCAGTATTGTTGTGGTTACCGGGGATTGAACCCGGGTCCTTGCGCTTGCAAAACAGGTGCCGGAACCACTGAGCTATATCCCCGGCCCCAAAGGTCAACATTTTGAATTGATTTGGGACACTGAGGCAGCCACACTGGTGCAATAAAAACCCTTAATTCTACTGGTAAATTGTCTTCTCTGTTTTGTTAATATCATTGATCTTAAAATATCAAGTTTGCCTTTATCATTTCAATGCTATCTTCTTTTTGATTTCTTTCTGTTCTTGATTATTTTTTCTTTCTTTGGCCTTAACTTGACCCCCTAATTTCACTACCACAGCTAATCAATATTAAATTTCAGGCCCCAGGATTTAGCTCAGTGGTTCCAGCGCCTGTCTTGCAAGCGCAAGGGCCTGGGTTTGATCCCTGATGACAGCATACAACAATACAGGGCATGGTGACACACCCACCAGCAATCAGTACCACACACCGCAGTGCCAGGCGTGGTGGCTCACGCCTGTAATCCCAGCACTCGGGAGGCAGAGGCAGGAGGATTGCTGTGAGTTCAAGGCTGAGCTCAGGGCCAGCCTGAACTACAAACCCAGACCCTGTCTCAAAAAAAAAATTAAATTCCAGTATAGTTTATCTTTTTTCTATGCATAAACCAATACATATTTTTTTTTATTTTGAGCCTGCTAGGTATTGTTTTTGTTTAATGACATTCTCATTTAACATCATAGCAAAAGCATTTTCAAAGGGCATTAAATATTCTTCTATAAATTACTGTTTATGGTTTCATGGTAACATATTCAGTAGATGGCCATATTTAACCAATTCCCAATTCTTGGTAAATCAAGTGTGTCCACTACCTCACTCTTGTAAGAACTGCTTAAACAATGCTGTGATGGGCATGTTTATTTATACGTCACTACTGACAACTTCTGTTCTATTACTAGATAAATTCATAGAGGGAGAATGTAGGGGCATCGATATTTGAGACTTGGGACACATCCATGTTGTTCAGACTGTCTTCTAGAACAAGTCTACCAAGTTTATTTAGCATATTGGTCAAGAGATCACACATATTTCAGGTAGTAGCTGCTCGATACTCTGGATATACAACTCAGATATCAGTAACTGAAAACATTTTGATCAGAAAGGCATCTCACTGCCTTCTTGTTCCAAGGGTCAGTTCTGACCCTGTGTAGATACAGTGCTGGGAACTTGCAGTCACTCCACACTCCAGCTTGCCTGTCTTGGCTGCTCCCCCACCACGCCTACCTCCCCATTTTTCATCCCCTACAAACTTAGAGTAGCAGGACTTTCTCCATATTCTCTGTGAGGCTGCTGGCTGCAGTTTCCTTTGCCTTCTTTTTCAGATGTTCATGAGAGCACAGTTTGACTACGATCCCAAAAAGGACAGTCTGATTCCTTGCAAGGAGGCAGGACTAAAGTTTGTTACTGGAGACATTATCCAGATCATCAACAAAGATGACAGCAACTGGTGGCAGGGGCGAGTGGAGGGCTCCTCCAAGGAGTCCGCAGGACTGATCCCTTCCCCTGAGCTGCAGGAATGGTGAGCTGCCTCCATGCAGGTGGACTCTTCAGACAGAAAGAGCCATGCCTGCCACAGATAATTGCTTAGCTTTATGACTCTGGTTTTGTGCATGTCACTGCCATCTCTTCTAGGCAGCCTGCCTGCTCCTCTAGCATAATGGATGAGGGAGGGCCCACAGCAAGCTGAGAAGCTTCACTGATGGCCATTAGTTTCTTAAACACTTCCTCTGAATTTACAAAGCCCTCCCTGATCTCCTGCCTCCCTTCTCCCACTTTGTGCTGTTTCTTGGAAGACTCATGAGTCCTGCAGGAAATAGTCATATTTGAAGCATGTGCCTTTTGTACAGATTCCTGGCACATAGAAGAAATACTTCCTATCCCCCCTTCAGATTGCTCACTTAGCATTAGGTTATACCAAACGGCCGTGGGAGTGGTAGAAATCTGTATTCACCGCTGGCCCTCCCTCTGCCTCTGCAACATAAGCCCAGAATAGAGATCACAGCCTCATGGATATTCTTTTACTTGGAAACCAGAGTTCTGATTGACTTCATCTCCAGGGATGATCCAGTGGAAGAGAAATTATAAACATGGCACCAAACCACAGAATGTACCCTGTAGAAATAAATTTAGTATTATGGCAACAGAAGAAATACAGTGCAGACTCCAGGTGATATTGGTCAGAGCCTCGAGCACACTGGCTGTGGCCTCCAGCTAACACCTTGCAAAGAATCCTGCAAGGTCAGGAGCAGCAGATGGCTGGTAAAGACCCAGGAAGATGAGATGATACTGTGGGCCATAGCTCATTAATGACGCAGGAAATCAATTTGGTGGACTGCAATGACTATTTCTTTTCAAATATGACATTGAATAGAAATATTAGTGTATGTAACTCATAGTAATAGGAGATACTACTTTGTGAAGCTGTTGTCCTGCTTCTGTGTGTGCATGTTTGTATTTAGATATATCCACTGTGGTACAGGATTGTAGTGGACAATACATTTCTTATCATGTTTTGGGTACCTGATCCAAGGCCCCTGCCTGTAGTATCCAAACTAAACCAAGGATCCTGCCTCCAAAGTTTACCTCCCAGGTAGACGGAGCCCAGCCAGCATGGTCAGGCCGCACTGAGGGCAGATCACGGTCAGTGTTTCCTCCTTGGATGCCCGTATAAAAACTCTAAGGAGGAGAGGAAGTTGGGTGGGCAAGCCTGGGAGCCAGCCCATGGGAACTATCTGGGCTGGAACAGAGTTGAAGAGCTTGAGTCGGTCTGAAATCTGGATATGGAAAGGAGGAGGCTTACTAAGTGCTCTTACAGAACAGTTGAATAAACCTGTGGCTTTTACACTTTGGTCATTTGTTCTCGCCAGGCGAGTAGCAAGTGTGGCTCAGTCTGTTCCAAGTGAAGCCCCCAGCTGCAGTCCATTTGGAAAGAAGAAGAAGTACAAAGACAAGTACCTAGCCAAGCACAGCTCAAGTAAGCTTTCCAAAGTCTCCGCTTCCCCAGCTCAGGTTCCTAAGCTCTTTAAATAGCGCAGGAGAAGAGTGGGGTGGACCACAGACTCTCTGCAAGCAGCCAGGTGTACTGGTTTTCTTCTCCACTTCAGTCAGGGGCCCAGGGCCAGTAGGTAGAAAGAAAGGTAACCAGCCAGGCCCATGCCTTCCTCAGAGTGACAATACCTTCAGCATCGCTTGGCCACATGCCTTGGACAGCCACAGAGAGGAGCCTGCTCTCTTGAGAACTTATTCTGGCTTTTTTTTTAACCTCCTGTACCTGGAAACATAGCAATCATCTCTTGGTATCCATAGTGGATTGTTTCTAGCATCCCTCTGTATACCCAAATGTTCAGATTTCTAAGCCCCTTATCTAAAATGCTGTAAAGGCTATATACGTAGTTGTTGAACTGGATCATTTAGGGAAGAAGTACAAGAATAAAGTGATGTACATGTTCAGTACGGACCCACTTTTTCAAATAGTTCCAGCCCCTCGTTGATTGAGGATGCAGAACTCATGGATTTGGAGGGCTAACTGTATATTAAATTATAAGTGAGTTCAAGCAGGTTGCTGATAACAAATTGAACAGTAGTCTCCCACTTTGTTGGGAGCATTCTAGACAGAAAGAAAGATCATGAGCAAATTGTAGAACCCAAAGTTGTCAGGTGCGTCAGAAACCTACACAGAAGTATCTGGCCTGGGAGGTAAAGGGTGGAGAGTGGAGTGAATAGTGTCCCTAAGATAAGGCAGTGTGGAAAGAGTGCTGGCATCACTGAGATCTTAGTGCCCGTGAGAAGGCCAAGATGCACTCTGGATCTAAGGGAAATGTCTAGGTTGGAAACAGGAGTCACCAGATCACTGAAACTAGAGAGAAGAGAAAAGCACAGCAGACCAGAAAGGTCAGCTGAGAGACAGAGGAAGAGGGATGAGAGCAGAGTCCAAAACATGAGGACAAATCAAAGTCCAAAGAGCTAGCTGACAGTCATGTCAAGGGTTCACGTGAAGATGATGGAAGAAACAAGATCAAGGGCCAGAGGAACGTGCTAACGTGTTTCAATTTACTCAGACAGATTTAGTCCACTCTGACACTTCCTAAATCTCGTCAGTAACTCCTATGGTTGCCCCGGACAGTCAGGTACCATGTCTCATTAGGCATAGTGGTTTTATTCCTCAGTAAGATTACAGTAGGTCAAGATTCTCCATAGTTTGAACAGTGAGGCATGGGGTTGGGTGTGGGTTAGGATCCCACTGCCATGACCCCAGCCCCTTTGCTTAATTGCTCACCTAGTAGCCAAGGGTTAGCCTTTCAAAATTTAAAAGCTCCCTTCTCCCACTAAAAACAAATGCAATCCAAAGTCTTTTTCCCCACCATCCTCCCTGGCCTCATCTCCAACCAACCCTACCTGCATGGCTGGGTATCTGCTCCTTAACCGTGGCCAGCTCTTCCCACTCAGGCTCTGGGGATGAATATTGTTTCATTTTCATTGTCTCTAGTTTTTGACCAGTTGGATGTTGTTTCCTATGAAGAAGTTGTTCGGCTCCCTGCATTCAAGAGGAAGACCTTGGTGCTCATTGGTATCTTCTCACCCCCTGTGGCGCTTTGCTAGTTCCAAAGTACATTTCTGTCCTTGTTTCCCACTTGCATTACCACCAAAAAGGCAGCAAAGGGGAAATGGACTTCTCATAGGGCAGATATGAAGAACTTTCCACCTGGGTCCACCTCACATATGCAACTAAACCTTACAGAATTTATGCTGTTTGGCAAGGTTTGGCCCTAAGCCTCTTTGTGTGGCTGGCAATAGGGTGTGTCAGTGATAGGCTTCTAGTTTACATGATGTTACAGCTAGCAAGAGCTCCCAAATAATCTGACCCAAAGTGGAATGAGTCCTTGTTCCCAGCCTGCATAGATGAGCTTTGGCCCTAGTGAGTAGCTCTCCTTCATGTCCCTAGAGCCAAACACTGGTTGATTAATTAGACTATCTATTAAGGTTTGAGGGAAATTCCCAGCAAACATTGAGTTGTTTCATTCCATTAATAGTGGCAAATCAGAAAAGTGAATATACTTACAAAATAAAGAGAAAACCCCATGTTTCCCGGTTCTTTGATGGAAATGACAATTACATGCTGGATTCTGACCCTTAGCCCATGGGAAAAACCTCCTCTCGCACTGATAAAGCGGACCTGAAGGCACTTGGTGGTTCCCAGTTGCCAGCATGTGAACCCAGCCCTTGTGCAACACCAGTTTGTTTTCAGCTGTCCCGTACCCCACTCCATCTCTGTCTTTGTCTTTGCGGTCAGTGAGGAAGCTTCCTTTTCTCCCCACACAGGGGCCAGCGGGGTGGGTCGCAGCCACATTAAGAATGCCCTGCTCAGCCAGAACCCGGAGAAGTTTGTGTACCCTGCCCCATGTAAGTAGGCCTTGGGTGCTTTGGAGGGGAAGTGGGAGCCTGCAGGATGGAGCATCCACCTTGCAGGCTGTTAGCCACTCTCTGCCTGAAAGGCCATGTAGTCTTTCTTTGTAATTTTGGTTTTGAATGTTCAGTTTGAAAAAGAAACGTTTATATCCACCATTGCTCCAATTAACATGATAACTTCTCTTGTTCTATGTGCTGGTAACAGAAGCTGTAGTAAATATTTTTTACCGTGCTTTTAAAAATTATTAAGAATTGGGGCCGGGGAGTTAGCTCAGTGGTTCCGGCGCCTGTCTTGCAAGCGCAAGGGCCCGGGTTCAATTCCCCAGTAACCACATACAGTACTGGGTGTGGAGACTCACGCCCAGCAGCAACCAGTACCACATACCACAGTGCCGGGTGTGGTGGCTCACACCTGTAATCCCAGCACTAGGGAGGCAGAGGCAGGAGGATTGCTGTGATGTGAGTTTGAGGCTGAGCTCAGGGCCAGCCTGAACTACAAAGCGAGACCCTGTCTCAAAAAACCTAAAAAAAAAAAATTATTAAGAATTGAGGGAGCCAGGGATTTAGCTCAGTGGTTCCAGCACCTGTCTTGCAAGCACAAGGACCAGGGTTCAATCCTCAGTAACCACATACAATACTGGGCGTGGAGACTCACGCCCAGCAGCAATCAGTACCACATACCACAGTGCTGGGCGTGGTGGCTCACGCCTGTAATCCCAGCACTAGGGAGGCAGAGGCAGGAGGATTGCTGTGATGTGAGTTTGAGGCTGAGCTCCGGGCCAGCCTGAACTACAAAGTGAGACCCTGTCTCAAAAAAAAAAAAAAAAAAAAAAAAAAAAAAAAGAAAGAAAGAATTGGGCTGGGCATTTAGCTTAGTGGTTCCATGACCTGCCTTGCAAGTGCAAGGGCCCGGGTTCTGATCCCCAGTAACCACATTCAATAATGACGGGCATGGTGACTCACACCCACCATCAATCAGAACCACATACCACAGTGCCAGGCGTGGTGGCTCATGCCTGTAATCCCAGCACTTGGGATGCAGGAGGATTGTTGTGAGCTCAAGGTTAAACTCAGGCCCAGCCTGAACTACAAAGCAAGACCTTGTCTCAAAAAAAGAAAAATTATTAAGAATTAATAATGGACCATTAAAATTCATTAGCTGAGTGTGCTGGCACAGACCTGTAATCCCAACTACTCAAGAGGCTGAGGCAGGAAGGTCCTAATTTAATGCTAACCTGAGCAATTTAACAAGCATTTATTCAAAATAAAAAATAAAAAGGGCTGGCAATGTAACCCAGTAGTAGAGCATTTGTCTATTATGTTAAAGGCCTTTGATTCAATGTTCAGAACTATATAAAAAATGTATACATACGTTTTAAAATTTACTTTATACACTTCCTTAGTCCTCTATTCACCTGCTTACATTTTTAAATTTTATTTGGATACTGGCTGTGTGATAATTTCCTTAGCTATCTCACTAGTTTGACATTTAGGCCACTCTAATTCTCAGGAAATACCTCCCAAATAAAAGCAGTGTTTAGGAAAGGCCTGAATAGCCATGGTAGTAGCCTTAGAAACTAAGAACTGCTCCCAGAAGTGAATGTGAACACAGACTGAACCTACTGGGAGTTGTTTTGCCTTATTGAACATAGATGGATAAGAGCCTTCGGGCCAGAGTGAGCAGTGAGTGCTGGGATTACAGGTCTGCATCACCATGCCTAGATGGGGGATTGAGACAAGATCAAGCTATGCAACACAGGCTGGCCAGCGATCCTCCTGCCTCATCCTTCCAAGTGCTAAGATGACAGTCATGTGCCACCATGCCCAGCTGAGATTATTTCTTACAAATATTTCCAGCTGTATTTTTATTTGTGAGCTTCAGTAGGCCTGGGTTTGGTGGATGGAGAAATGTAACTTCATATAGGGAAAATGATACGTATTCCTTATATTGGACTTTGCTTCTTGAAAATTGTTTGGGGAAGATGGGGGTTTCTTGGTCTGCACTCCCACCTAAAGCATCCCCCTTCAGGACCCCACAGGAGGATGCTCCCCGTCACACTCTGCCCCATATTATATAGACCAAGCCACTAAGAGGCAGTGAGGATCCAAGCTCATCGGGAATTGATGTCCCTGTTCACAGACACAACACGGCCACCAAGGAAGAGCGAGGAAGATGGGAAAGAGTACCACTTCATCTCAACGGAAGAGATGACACGGAACATCTCTGCCAACGAGTTCTTGGAGTTTGGCAGCTACCAGGGCAACATGTTTGGAACCAAGTTTGAAACCGTACACCAGATTCATAAACAGGACAAGATTGCTATCCTTGACATTGAGCCGCAGGTGCAGAGGCACAGGAAGGCAGGAGCGTTAGTCTGGCCACGTGCCCCCAGAGGGGGCATGCGAAGCAGGCTCCTGGGAACCTTGTGGGACCTCAGGCTTTTTCGTGTTTGGTGGGATAAACCTGACACAAAGGGCAGGACTGGGAATGACGGAAATAGTGTCAGGATTGAAGTCCAAAGCTGCTTTTTTGGGAAGCAATATATTTTGACACATTTTTGTTTTCTTTCCTTTCCTTTGTTCCCCTCCCTCTTCTAGACCTTGAAGATTGTTCGCACAGCAGAGCTTTCACCTTTCATTGTGTTCATTGCACCTACTGACCAGGGTACTCAGGTGAGGGCACAGCCTGCTGGGTGGTGGGGTCCCCTCAGCTGGGATGACTGGGCAGACTGCTGTACCTCCTCAAGGCCAAGGAGATAAGACACACATTTTATCCATTCAAGAGCTAACCCACTGGTTATGCTGCCCATTAGGTAGTGGGAACAAACCAAATGTGAACATCTTTGTCCTGGAGAGGATGTGGCTGGTTTCCAGAAGAGAGGACAGCTAAGCAAATCCTGCTGTGCCAGTGATGTGGGTCAGGTGGAGACAGCAGTGGCACTGATCCCCAACAGGGGTGGGCCAGCTGTGGGGGCAGAAGGCCTGCGAGTGCCTGCTTCACTTTGTCCCATAACACGTTTGTCACATTTATCATTTTCTGCCAATGTAATAGTGGGGGAGACGGCATTCCATACTTTCACTGTAAGAAACTATCTATTGAGACTATTAAGAGCCACAGTATTGTCTTTCCTGTGAATTATCTAGCCATATCCTGAGCTCATTTTTCCATTGGGTTTCTGGGCTTTTTCTTATCCATTTCTATAAATTCTTTATTAGGTTAATTAGCCCTTTGTGATATGTAGTAAATGGTGTCCCCTCTTTTTGCATGTCTTTAACTAGCACGCATTTTTAGTTGAACTGATATGTGGCTGGTTAATCTGGGGTGAGGCCTGTAATTATGGCTCTCATGGCTATGGAATGGCTTTGCCATGCACAGAGAACATCAGTGAAGCACTGAAGTCTATGCCTGCCAGTTGCTAGTCTCCAAGAAGACTCCTTTTATCATCAACCAGCCATGTTCCACATCGATTGCCTCTTAAGCAACCAAGGTCTTCAGAGTCTGAGCCTCTGGGCAGGAGATGAGGAGGGCCAGGTATAGGTCAGTGTAGGGCACTTGCCTAGCAAGTGGGTCCTGGGTTCAACCTGCAACACAGCAAGAAAAAAAAAAACTGGGTGATAAGAGAGCTGGGCAATGCTACCAGCAATTAAGTCTCCCATTCAGAACCCAGGGTAGGCCGCTCTGGGCTGGGGGTGCTATACCTACTTCACACATGGTTCTTCTTCCTTGCAGACAGAAGCCCTGCAGCAGCTGCAGAAGGACTCCGAGGCTATCCGCAGCCAGTATGCTCACTACTTTGACCTCTCCCTGGTCAATAATGGTGTTGATGAAACCCTTCAGAAACTGCAAGAAGCCTTTGAGCAGGCATGCAGCTCTCCACAGTGGGTGCCTGTCTCCTGGGTTTACTGAGCTTGTAGCACAGGGAGGTAGTGTGCCTCTCTCCGCATTTGAACTCCATTCCTCTTGCTTTAAGAAAAAAGGGCTGCTCCAACTAGTCCTCAGCTTCCAGCTCTCTGCAACTGTCCCAGATAGGCCACTAGGACCGTCTCCTTACTCAGGCTCCCGAAGGGCTGGGTTTGTTTTTCCTGATGGAGTCCTAGCGATCTGGATCTCAAAAAGTTATCTGAAAATTGGGAATAAGAACTAGAAACATGCAACTAGTAATCAAAGATACACAAAAAAGCAATGGATCCTGTCCCTCTGAAGCCTGAGTTTCTCCACCTTTAATTACACTGTGTATCTTTTCATTGGTCTTTACTTTGGAGAAAGCATCTTTTGCAGCTTTCTAAAATGCCAAGTGTAACAGCTGTGCAAGTTACCTGCTCTAGGGAAACTTTCAAAGCAATAAAGATATGGCTGTGAAAACAGCAATGACTTTGACTTGGCTTCCATCTGCACCACATAACTCTATAAAGGGAAATGCTACCTGCTTCATTTAAACTGGGTGGTGGCGTCAATGCCTTTCTGGAGTCCAGATGTGGCTGAGATTATGCACAGCAGTGTCTCTGAAAAAGCCCTTTAGGATTCCACAGCAGGTTGTGTCACCTGGTGGGAGATCACCATGGACACACACCTATGCTTCTGCTAAGGGCCTCGGCAGGCAGCCTAGGGAAGCAGAAGCTGGAATGTCTGTCAGGGTACCCTCTCCACTTATGCCGACCGTTTGTCTACACCCACCACTCAGGGTCCCATCACTGCATCCCAAGACTTGCACATACAGGATTTCTGTTTCTTTCTCCCCACTTAACTGTCCCCAGCACCCAAACTGGCAACCTGAGCAGGGTCCTACCAATCAGAGCCTATGTGTCCAGATGTGTGTACCCTTCACCCCGACTCTATGCCTCCGCCATGACAAACCTCTCTTCTGAGATTTCATCCCAGGTGGTAAGCCTCAAGATGAGTACTGACAGACTGAATTAAACAACTAGCCAAATAAAGGAAAGCCAAATTTCAAATAGGACAGAAAAGTCCCCAGATTTTTAATCAAAATATTTTATATATTTTGCTCTGCCAGTTTGAGATCACTTAAAAATTATAAAACCCAACAAGAATACTTTAAAAAAAACGTCGTGAATCAACTTTAATATGTAAAAATCATCACAACATTCTTTTTCTAGCAATAAGTAAATTCATTCCTCAAAAGTAAATGAGGGTTAAAACAAAGAACAGCTTGGTTTCCACCACAAACACAATAACCAGATGGATTTGGGTGAACGCTGCTGTACATATGAGCTTGGAGAAGTGCACACAGGAACAATAGCTGAGCCAGAAACATAAAGGGACACCACCCCCACCACCAGAACAGACCACTGTCCTCAGAGGAAATCAGGAACAAGACTTCCCCAGTGAATGACATGGTCAGCTCTATTCTTTCACTTAGTGATGGCTCTACACCAACTGAGTAATTCACACAAACTTCTTAAATGGGGTAAGAAAAAAAGCACACTAGGAGAGGACTACGAGGTTAAAAAAACCATTAGTAAACAGCTGCACAGTTACTGGGCAGTACTGGGCCTGAAGGTGAAGCTTCCCAATGCAAATGAGCAGGCATAAAATGTGCCTCTTTCATCACCCATATCCTTAAAACAGGACAAGATGGGATAAGCACGCCAGATGACACCACTGAGATCTCAGGGAGTAGCTAAATGTGCTGGGATTCTCCACCCTGTCCAGGATCTCTGTTCCACTCCCTCAACAACAAAAGGAATCGTGTCTTCTCAATAAGGCTTCCATTTTTCCTGCTGCCTAGACACAACTGTTCAAAGTGGACTTCGCTACTCAGATTCTACTTCCACCACTTTTGCTTTCTTCTTCTTCTTCTTCTTTTTAGTGTTGTCACTATCCTAGAGAGAAAAGAGAGCGACACCCTACTGGTCTACTTGCACAAGCAGGGACATTCTGATAAACAAAGCACACACCCCAACCCCCTACCTCCAACCCAATTCCCACTGTAAGCCACCCCTCTCAAATGCCAAGCTACCCTCCCTGTCCTCCCTCCGGGCAAACAAGCCCACCTTAAAACATAAGCAAGCACTGAAGGCACTATGAAGAGGTACCCCTGCGGAACCAAGCCAGCTGGCTTTTCCCTAGCCAAGGACTGAGACTGCCGCTGCTCATCCGTACCTCATCTCCAGGCTCGCCCCCACTCTCTGGTGTGGTTTTGGCCTTTTTGTCCTTATTCTTCTTCTTTTTTTCTTTCTTGGACAACTTGAGATCTGCTACAGGGGTCTTATCACTTTCACTCTCACTCTCTCGCTTCCGCTGAGACAAGAAAAAATTATCAATTTAGGCAATAATGGACACATAAAGTGCTGTAAGTCAAAAAGCAAGAAGTCATCATATACAACCATAACAGGACCCAACAGTTACATTTTCCTGAGAAGTCATTTCTGGACTATAGAACCTAGGACTATTCCCTCAAGTCCCCAAACAAAGCAGGCAGAGCTGGAATGGACATCTGACAGGTTAGAAGTTGCACCTACACAGCTCAGGTTACTCAGAAGCACCAAGGGTTTCTAAGGGCAAACATGCCATTCTGGGCTCTAATGCCAGTAGTCCTCAACTCTGGAAAAGCAAGCTGCCAGGACATGCTTCACCTCGACCCTTTAAGCAGTGATGCTGACTAGAAATGTTCATTCATCTCTGGCAACTCTGTTCCCCAAGTTCTGTGCAGACCCAAGGTACCACTGAGCGAAGACAGGGCCTGGAATAATGTGGGCCACCTGTTCTAGCCTGGGATTGCTGCTACAGCTGAGGAGTTCGCACTGGCCCCAGCAGACATAACCGAACACAAAAGCAGCACAATCTGAGAACTCACAGCACAAGACAGTCTTATGTATGCGGCCCACTTGCACGAGGATGAGAAACCCACTATACCAACCAGCACAATCTGAGAACTCACAGCACAAGACAGTCTATGTATGCAGCCCAGTTGCACGAGGATGAGAAACCCACTGTACCGACCAGCATTCTGCTAGACTGCAGCACAAAAGCAAGCCCACCATCAATGCCCATTCCTAAGGATCACATCATGCTACTCACCTTTGTGACTTGCACTGCCTTGCCAACTACCTGTGGGGTTTTTGCCACTTCAGAAACTATCTGTGGTGTTTTTACTGCTTCAGCAATTGCTTCTTTCTTGCTGGAATCACTAAGAAACGACAGGCAGTAATGGGTCAAATGCACTGCACAGCTTTACCTGGTGGTTCTGCTGTATCCTCCATCACACAGTGATAGTCAGCAGGTCTAAAGCTACCAGGGAACACTAATGCTGGACAAAAGAGCCCAGTATGGCTCCCTCTAGAGCTCAAAGGCCAGGCTATAAGGAGACAGCTGAGATCTGTCCCAGGCAGGCAAGGTGTCATTTGCTCAGTCAGCCCATCCCGTCCCCTAAGCTTACAGCCTCACCTGTAGTCGATATACTGCTGCTTCCAGGTGGCAGGGGTATTGTCAGTGGGTTTGCCGTGCTTGTCCAGAAGGCCCTGCTTGATCATTAGCTTCTTCTGACTTGCCTAGTGGAACATCAGGGCTTTGCCATTAGAAAGACGTGAATGCAGACAATGGAAACTAACTACACACTGTGGCTTACTCAGACTAGCACACAAAGCAGCACAAGTTTTTCTCCCTTACATATTCTCAGCAGGGAATCAAGGTCCTCTACCCTGAACTCTTTACCTCATCAGCAACTTAACCTAGACTTTATACTGGCTTAAGAAAAGATGCTGTCCAAAACCTTGAGTAAGTCATATGTCCCCACTGTGGACTCTCTAGATGGCAAGTACCTCTTTGTTCTCCTCAGAGCCAGTGTCCTGACTGAAACTCACCACCCTACTGTGTGGTCTAAGTAATACCCAACAGTTACCCCCACTAAGATATAACCTCTGAGGTCCAAGATGAGGCTTGCCTCTGCTCACCAGCAACCAACAATCCAGACAGGAACACACCAGAGCCGTGGAGTGGAGTAACCCGACCAGGCCCACAGCCCATTCCCACTCACCTTGGGCCCTAAACCCCACTTCCGAGGGTAAGTGTCCCTCTCCATGATCACTCTTTTGATCTTGGCCACTACACCATGGTCACAGGTAGAGATCACTGCTGTGGTCATTAATGCAATAGCTGCAGATATTGGAAAGAGGAAATGACAGGAAGGGGAAACATTTGATAAGTGATAAGCCCTAATTCTACCATTTAATGACTTTTAAAAAACCATTTAAAGCCTCATGCGCTCCTATTTTAATTGCAGCTTCCTTTGTTCAGGATGTGCAAATGGAGAAAATCTGTTTTAGGAAGGAGGCTTTTTGAAGTAATGTTAAACTTACAAGGGATCCTGTTGATAAGCTTTATTTCCATTGCAAAGTAGGACTATTAGATGAGTAGCTCTGATTATTCATTATGAGGGTCACAGACTATTAAAAAGGGAGAATACAATAGTGGCTAAACTTTCAAAAATTAAAAAAAAACTTCTACTAATCATAAGCTACATGAAAGCAGACAAGGAGTAAACTAAAGGCTGTTCATTTTGATCACTTTGACATCCAACCATGACTGCTCCTGTGTTCTCCCTGAAGATCCAAGGGCTGATGTGCACATAAAGGTAAACCCTATTCACCTTCCCTTCCCTGTGACCACCCGTACACACCACACAAGACACCAAAATTGATGGGATCAACTTAAGGGAACAGCTCTCACGAAGCCTAGCTGTGACACAGTGGAAAGGAACCAACTCAGGAAAGGAGACAACATCCCCCTTACCCATACAGATTGCTTCCCCCTTGGTGGTAATGACCACAATCTCCTGATTGACCTCAATGCCATCCTCATAGCGGAGAACACCTGGAAGCATAATCCTGGCCCCATAGCAGATGGCATTGACCTGTGGGGACAAGGGCACCATTAGTGAAGTCACCAGCTGCTGCCCTCAGTCACATTCTCACACCATAGCAAGAGCAGACAAGGAGGTGGCCCACGTGGAAAATAGGGTTAATGGTATCGACACCCCAGTGGGACACAAGACAGTTGCAGACACTAAGTACGCGCTAGCCACTACCCAAAGTATTCTACACACAGCACTCAAAACATCTAAAACAACTGAATAGTTACTTCTCATATTTCATGATACTTTGGCTGTTGAAAAACACTAATCTTTCTTTGCTAAGTTATGTAATCAAGATTTTTAGGCTCTGTTTTTTTTCCATGGGACTTACACGGATTATCTTCACTTTCCCAAACTGTTCCTCTCTAATCTTTACAGGGCACAAAACACTTACTAGATATACAGGCAGTAAACAGGCTTTTCTCTTAAGATAATTTCCAAACAAGATTACCAGACCTATTTAACCACACAGGAGTTTTAGCACAGAATTCATAGGCCAATGGGTACAAGTTAAGGCCATCTCTCCCAGAGTCTGACACCTAATATATCTGTGTTTCATGGCATCTTGTCTTCACTCCCTTAGGTAATTTGCTCATTCTGTTCTCCAAGTTGATCAATAAGCCAACAGTCTGACTCTAGTACAATGAGGGCACAATACAAGTACATACACTGTTTACTCTTTATGTGATTTTTTTTCCCAATTTGTTTAGTGCTGTGTTTTAGTTGTCTCTCCAATCTATTACACACTAGAATATATAAAATGCATCAAATATCTATATATAACTTAAGATCTGAATCTGACCTTGCCTCAAAAAAAAAAATTCATGATGTACTGGGCCACAAAGACTGTCCATCCATCTATTTATTTCTTTTTTTGGTTGCTGTTTCTGTTTTTAAGTTTTTTGAGACTGGGTCTCCTGAACTCACTATGTAGCCCAGGTTGACCTCAAACACATACCAATCCTCCTGCCTCTGCCTCCCAAGTGCAGGGATTACAGGCATGAGCCACCATGCCCGGCTTTACTTATTTTGAGACAGGTTCTCCCAGGCTGGGAGGTCTTCAGGCTGGTCTTGATTACTATGCAGCCCAGGCTGGCCTAGCTGGCCTGGGTGATCCTCTTGCCTCAGTCTCTCAGTGCTGGAATGACAGGCATGTGCCACCATGTCTGGCTACTTATATTATTAACAGGACCACTCTTGATTATAAGGATACATAGTATATATGCTAAGAAAAGGATTTGATAAGCTGTTTTAAATTTAGACTGTATTGCCTCAAATGACAATTTACTTGAGAACATAACTTTTTCAAAACTCTTATAGAACAAATAATATTCTATCTCTAAAAGTCTTCCCTGAAGAGGGAAAATTTTATGTACCACCAATAGTTTGTTACTCAAACCAAGTTAGGGAGAACTAAAGTCAGTATTTAATTCACCTTATTTTGAAACAAAAGTAAGCCTGTATTAAGTTTTTACTTTAGAGTAATATATCTGGTATTAATGTCAAGAAATTTTAGTTATGTTTCTATTTATAAAGAGAATCTATTATTCACCATATGAACTAGGAGGAAAAAAGTTTATAAAATATCCCCAAAGAAGAAGTCTGTACTGCCTAAGTTCCATTTCTTTTAAGAGGAATTCAGTTTGCAGAACGATGATCATGTTTTATCCTCAGAGTCACATCTTATCTAAACAGAAACTCTTTATCTAGACTTACTGCACTGTCTTTCATAACCAGCCGCTTATGAGATGTCAACAGCTTTTCCAAAGGATAAACAACTCGCCGCAAGTAACTCTCATCCTTGTGATTGTCATACAGCCACTGGGCATCGAGCACATCATGCATTGTCACCATGTGGTCCTGAAAAGCAGCCACATATGAGAAGCAGTCAGTGTTTTCAGTTACCAGAACTGTAACTTATCTGCTAGGACAAGTTCATTAGGAGTCTCCAGTGTATCTTGACTGTGTCTCTCTTCTGGGTATCTTAATTAAGCAATTCTATAGGCTCAGAGATGAACTCAGAATATTTTTTATCCAATCGTCACCCATAGCCCATTTCAGTGTTCCAAAGTTTAATTATCAGACCAGGGAAACTATCCTGAACTGAATGTATTGAATACTTTGGAAATATCTCTCATAGGATATGAAGCAGGTGGAATCCCACCCCACCAAGGGCGGGGAGATATGAAAACCTCTAGCTCCATCGTGACATACCTTTTCACTCATGACTCCAGAACGAACCCTCCGAAGTTCCTGCATCTGACCGCCAACTCCCAACAACAAACCAAGATGCACACAGAGCGTCCGAATATAGGTGCCAGCCTCACAACTCACCCAAAAGATACCTGAGACATATACACACAGTTAGCAGCGCCTAGTTTCCAGAGTACACGTCCCTGGTTGAGGAACTGTCATTCTCCACCTGAGCCATCAAAACTAAGATGATGGACACAGGCCACAACGACAGTGTGCTAAAGGCATCAATTTTTCAAAACAGCCCAGAATCCTCAGGAGTCCATCCCTCCTCTACTGTAGTTTATAGCATCTAGCTTCTCATGAGCCTTATAACTCACCTAATCTTCTTTCAGGATCATATTCAATCATTTTGCTCTCGTAGATTGTCCTCACTCGGAGCTGCCTCTTTACTGCAGCAATAAGAGGGGGTCGCTGGAATAGGGCACCTGTCAGAGTTTCTAGGGCCTAAGAACAAGGGCAAAGCAGACACTCACGTTATATGTGCTCTTAAATAAGAGCAAAAGGCATACTCTGGGAATTTAAGGACACAAAAGAAACTCAAGTTTCTTTCCGTTACTTAAGATCTAAAATGCCCGTCAGTATTTTCTTCTTTCTTCACAACTAAGGGCACGCTCAGTACTGACAAAACCTCTTCCTCAGGCAACTTGGCGGAATAATGTCCCGGCCACCTGCAGACTGTGTCCAGGACAGCCAAGAAGTCCACCGACAGGACAGAAGAGCCTTGCTAAGAAAGTGGATCTGCAGATGTTTTAAGTGTCACAGGTGTCTTCTCTACATTCACACACTTACCCTAGAAAGCTGGGTCCCCCCTTCAATAGCATTGTGCAGCCGGACAATTCCCACATACTCTTTGCCTGAAAAATGACAAGAGTAGTTAGGTATGGCCACTGAATTTTCTCTATTTTTTCTATGCTCACTCATACCATTGTACACAACAAAGAAAGTAGGTAACTTGACCTTCATGTTTCTATACAAATTTTTAGGCCAGATTCCCAGTGCTGATGAGGAAGAGAAATGTCCAAGACACTTTCTCTCACCTGGAGTTCAAGGCTCAGTGTGCTGACAGGGACAAAGGGAATACTCAGTGTAGAGCAAGACTGGTAAATGCCTTGCAAGGGCAAGTTAGGTAGAACAGAGCGGAGCTGGGAGCAACAAGCCCAGCACCGGACAGAATTCTGCCCCCATGTTAGGAGTGGAGTAGTGGACTCAGTGTGCACATGCCTAGCATCTGGAACTCAGAAAGCAGAGATGGGAGGCAAATGCAGAATGCCTTCCCAGCTAGCTCTAGGTAGCCAGCCCTTTGCCCCTCTTCCACATACCTGCACTCTGCTGTGATTTCACCAAGCGAGTAGCTCGTTCTATGCACACGATTAAACAGCCAGTCACCTTGGGGTCCAGTGTGCCACTGTGCCCTGTCTTCTCTACACGGAGTATTCGTCGGATCCAGGCGACCACTTCATGAGAAGAGGGGTTAGAGGGCTTGTCAAGATTAATGAAGCCTGTCCTAGAATGGAAAAAACATTCATGTACTGTCTACTCTTATACTCCAAAACAAATGAAAAACAAATTCAAAGAGTTAAAAAATTTATCAGATGTTAATTACATGCTCAGGGCAAAGCCATTCTAAGATGCCACAACCTCTGTAAACAACTGAAAAGAACGTAAGTGTGAAGAATGGTTGCACCTAACACTTACCTGATATAGTCCCCAATCTCCCTCTTCAGAGGGTTTGAACCGCAAGGAAGAGGTGTGTAATGTGTTGTCCTTATGTTCAGCTTATCAAAGTTCTAGAAAGCAATGATGTGATACAATTAAACTGAATATTACAGCAAGGACCTGTGTAAAACAAAAACACCACTGTCAACCACAACGTGGTAATCCTCAAATTCATAAATCTGAATTTCTCCTCCTGGATTTACCATTATTTTTAGTGACAGTCCATTAAATCTCCTGAGATACCAGGAAGATCCCCAATATTAGTAAAAACAAGACAAACTTGCTGGTATACATCATTTATAGAGACTTGCTGGGGTACTTCAGGACAGACTGGGCTTCACCATGCAGGATTATGAATGTAAAAAATGGAATAGCTCTGGTTTTCACAGGGACAAAAGACAGCCAAACTGAGAATGACTGCCAATGTTTCTCAACACTGCCAGCTTGTTTCTGCTCCAGACGCCTCTATCTCTGTTCCTTATCCAGCTGTTCCTGTTCAGTCCCCTCTCTGAGGCTTGGCCACCAGTTGGCAAAAACTCTCACCAGTTTAGCTTCATTGTGTTACTTACTACAAATAATAGTGCTTTAATAACTGCCCACCTTCTGTCCCCCAACGTTATTTTTCCTTGAAGTAAGGGCCTTGCCTATTCAGTTTACTAAAACATTTCCAGGGTCAATGACAGGAATGCAGAAGCTGCATATACGACAGTGCTATCTAGTCAAGCAGAAACTCAAATTTGTTAAATGATATAAGCAAACTTCATTCTTGTTTAGTAACTCTTTGTCAAGAAGTATCTCAAACTTTTTTTCTAAGTCTCATTTTAATTGTAAAAATTATAGAAATAGTACCACATTCTATAACCCTCATCACATCTTTCCAAGATTTAAGCAAACAGTCTCAGAAAGGTAAATGAGTGGCCCAAGGTCACATACAATTTGACTCCAAGGGATTAGGCTTCAAAGCTCACAGCATTCCTACTTCAAGTGTGGTCCCCAAATTTGTGCAAGTCAACAAGATGTATACTTCATCATCATTAGACCAGACAGTAAATTGTTTACAAATTTTCACAGCAATTTACTTTGTGATGACATTAACACTGTTTTCTATAAAAGTGTTGGGAATACTGAATAACATGATCTTTCCTTTCAGATACCTTGAAGAACAATGCTTTAGACTATATCATCTGGTTATTTACTAAGATTAAAATGTTTTAACAGTGCGCACTTTTTTTTTTTTTTTTTTTGAGAGGCGGTCTCGCTTTGTACCTCAGGCTGGTCCTGAACTCAGCCTTGAACTCAGCAATCTTCCTGCCTCTGCCTCCCAAGTGCTGGGATTACAGGTGTGAGCCACCACACCCAGCACTGTTGTATGTGGTTACGGGGAATGAATCTGGGCCCTTGGCTTACAAGGCAGGCACCAGAACCACTGAGCTAAATCCTCAGCCCAACAGTATGCACTCTTAACCAACTGTTTAGCAGTGACAATGCAAAAGCCATTTACCAGAAGCATACAGCATATACCTTGAGCAGTAGAGGCCACTGAGATGTGTCCAACTGAGCCACTTTGGATTCTGGTTTGATAAGAAACTCCTCAGCAAGTTGTATTTCCTTCCATACGACAGAAACATTAATGTATTAGACTTTCTCATTTGATTTTGAACAGAAATTTTCAAACAGAAAATAAGGCTTTCTATGCCTCTTCATTGGGGCCACCAAGAAAGAGAAGAAAACACCCAGGAGCTCATTAGGGAAAGTGATATGCCACTAAGATGGGTCCAAATATCTTTAAAAGGTTAATTGTATGGCTGTGCATGGGACAAATAAGAGAAATTCTGGGAGAACCGCTGGTATGGCCAACGCCATTTAGGAAACTATATACAGCATAACTGGCAACTTTGGTTGTCTGAGGTTGTTATTGTTTCAATGCTTTGTTGGTTTTACACAATGACCACCAAAGGCAGCCCATTTCTTTGTACATCAAAATTATTTATTTTCTTTAGCTGTTAAGTATACTTTATTTTTTAGTAAAATATCCTACTCACGGCTACATCTTCTTCTTGTAATGATTTTCGGTCTTTTTTCTTTTTATGTTTCTTTGGCAAAACAATTACTAAGAGAAACAGAAGATATAGAAAAAAAAAGTTTAAAATTAAGATGAAAGTCAGGGCAGAAGAAAGGTTTTAAATTCAGCACTTGGCAGAAAATGTGAGCCTGGCAAGCCAGACCCCTGGGTGGCCCAGCCTGGGCACATGTGGCTTCCCTTCCGCCTCTCCACCACGTGGCCACGGCGGCCCAGACACCTGCGCCCATGCCTGCGACTGCAGATCGAGCTCAGTCAGCCACCGCGCGGATGTCGCGCAGGGTTGGGGTCCCGAGGTCTTCTTCGCAACCTGGACATGGACCCGGACCCCGACCCCGACCCCGACCGCTGCACCTGTTCCCACAACCAGTCTTCCTCTCTTCTCTCTCCGAGAGCCAGGACTACGACCTGTCCCGGCGTGGACTCTCGTCACGGGCTCAGTGAAGCTAGCTCAATGCGAAGGCTCAAGCCCTTGGCGCACACGTTCGCACACTCCGGGCCAAGACGCAGAGGGCCTAAGGCCCGGGGGTGATGCAGTCGCCACACGGGCGGGAAGGGGCGGCGAGCCTGGGCCCCAGAGCTACCTCCTCGATTCTGGCTGGAGACCTCAGCCAGACACCGGTCATGCGACGCGGCGCACCAACCCTTACCTTCTGCGTCCGCCATGTTCCACTGCACCGCGCGTGCAGACCGGACCACCACGGAGGTTGCGACCGCAGACTCCCGCCGCCCCAGTCCCGTCAGGCCGCGCCGATAAGCCCCGCCCACCCGCACTCCGCCCCTTGCGTGCAGCGCCGGGGACGGGAAGAGGAGGGAATCATCCAGGGCGGAACTTGAGGCGCGCGCGGGTCGTCGGCTCAATTCCCATTGGCTGGCTCAGCCACTGCGGGGGGGCGAGGGGGGAAATTACGCATGCGCCCCAGAACTCTTCCAGCCCCAGGAAGTGCGAGCCTTGGGTTCCACCACCTGGAGCGCGTGGGCGTAACCTCCTCTGCTGCTTGCTGGTTGATTCCTAATTTTTTTTTTTATTTTTATCTTTATTGGTACATTAAATATACACATCATGATTGCACTCCATAATGGGGATTTTTACCAGTATAAGACACAACTTAATTCTCATTTTTTCCCATAGCCCTATCCACCCTGCCACCCCCCATATACATAAAATTTGTTTCCTTACTTTTTTGTTACAATCTCAACATTGTCCCCTTTCACCTTATTTTACATTGAGCAGTTTCTATTTCACAATATATAACATACAATGCTAGGACTCATTTACATCTTCATTTTCTCATACCAGAGAAAAGATGCGATATGTACCTATCTGTGCCCTATTTATTTCACTTATGAGGATATCCTCAAGGTATGTCCATTGGTTGATTCCTAATTTAATTCTGCCCCTCATAGCTGAACCCTGAGCAGATCTCCGAATAGCAGCTAACTGCTTTCACACGCTGATCCTATCAGGCTAGTATCAGATCAGTCGCGATTGAGAAAGTAAGACATTGAGCAGAGGGGTTGAAAGTCCTTTGCTGCTTGGAATTTGCCTCCACTTTGGGCGGAGTTGACCAATAGGAATAGAGTGCGAGCCACAAAAAAGAAAAGTAAAAATAAAAGGATGAAATTGATTTCCTTTTTTTCTTTTCTTTTGAGACAGGGTCTCGCTTTATAGTTCAGGTTGACCTGAACTCAGCCTCAAACTCAGCAATCCTCCTGCCTCTGCCTCCCTGAGTACTGGAGTTACAGGCGTGAGCCACCACGCCCTGAGCCACTGCGCCTGGCACAATGGTATGTGGCCTGGCACTGTGGTTTGTGGTACTGATTGCTGGTGGGCCTGAGTCTCCATGCTAGGCATTGTTGTATGTGGTTACCAGGGATTGAACCCGGGCCCTTGTGCTTGCAAGGCAGGCGCTAGAACTACTGAGCTACATCCCCGGCCCAATTTTTTTTTCTTATTGAAATCTTTATTGGTACAATACATATACACGCTATGATTGCACTCAACAATGAGAATTTGTGCCAGTATATGACACAACTCAATTCTCATTTTTTTCTATAGCCCTACCCACCCTACCTTCACCCCCTGTATACATAAACTTTGTTTCCTTTCTTTTTTGTTATAATGTCATTACTTTTCCTCCTTCACCCCATTTCACTTTGAGTATTTTTCATTTCATAATATATAACATACATTCTAGTACGCATATACATCATTATTTTCTCATACCAGAGAAAAGATACGATATTTGCACATCTGTTCCCTATTTATTTCACTTACGAGGATGTCCTCAAGGTACGTGCATTTAAGTATAAATGATTCAAACATCATTTTTAATGGCAGAGTAATATTCCATTCTATAAAAGAACCACAGCTTTTTTATCCAGTCTCCAGCTGATGAACATTTGGGTTGTTTCCAAGATTTAGCTACCACAAACTGAGCTGCTGTAAACATGGGATCACATACGTCATTTTGATATGAATCTTAATTCTTTTGTGTATATACCTACAGAGCGATGGCAGGGTCAAATGGCTGAGACACCAGTTTGAAGTGTATAGGTCACAGGGAAAAAGAGCTGTGAAGTTGCAGGCTTTCCCCTGATGTGAGTCCAGTGTCCTGTAGGTGGCGCTGGACCCAGAAACTCACCCTTACCGAGGTTCCCAGTTCTCAGATCAGGGGCCCTACCCCTTCAGCATGGCGAGAGGGCGGGGCTGGAACCAGGGTTCCCGTTGGAGTCCGGAGTCGGGGTGTCCCAGAGCTGGAGGCCTTGGGGTCGCCGGTTCGCTGTGGTAGAGACAATCTTGGTCGATCTCCCAGGAGCTCGGAGACGGCTTCTCCAGGCAGCGCGGATCCTCGGTCCCGTCTGGTGGCGGGTGGGGCTTCCTTGCCCGGGTCCTTTGTCCTCTCCTGTGAGTCCAGTTCTAGTTTAACGCAGCCGCAGGTGCTCCGGCGTGCAGTTCTGCCCCGCCGTGAACCTGTGTCTGGAAGCCGGCTGCGCGCTGTCCGCTGGGGCGCCTGTGCGTGAGCCCGGCAGTCGGCCGCCCCTCCCCTTCTGGGGAGAGGGAAGAAGGGACAGACAGCTCCCTAGGTCGTTCTTCTTTCTTTGGCCTTAATCGATATTTGCTTCTGATCTCTTCAATCTAGATTTCTCTGCTGTCTTTCTTTTTTGTCTCCTCCCCCCTCCAAACTGCTGTTTTCTGGCCTAAGAACAATTTATAGGGAGGCAGTGATCTCCAGCTTTTACCGTTCCACCATCTTCCCCTGAAATTGATTTCTTAAATGAATTGTATTTATCGCTATGTATCAAAGATGATGGGGCCGGGGATTTAGCTCAGTGGTTCGGGCGCCTGTCTTGCAAGGACAAGGGCCGGGATTCGATCCCTGATAACCACGTACAATACTGGGCGTGGAGCCCAGCAGCAATCAGTACCACATACCACAGTGCCGGGCGGGGTGGCTCACGCCTGTCATCCCAGCCCTCGGGAGGCAGAGGCAGGAGGATTTCTGTGATGTGAGTTTGAGGCTGAGCTCAGGGCCAGCCTAAACTACAAAGCGAGACTCTGTCTCAAAAAAAAAGATGATGGATGGGCCGGGGAGTTAGCTCAGTGGTTCCGGCGCCTGTCTTGCAAGCGCAAGGCCCCGGGTTCGATTCCCCGG
>PVIR01016074.1:5000-37166 GCA_004026965.1 Petromus typicus
CAGAGACGAAAGATACTATAATTATTCATAGACTATATTCAAGCCATCATTGCTGATAAATATGATATCTATAACATTTTATTGTATATATAGAAGATATTCAAAAGAGTGCTATTAGCGACAGAATACTCATTCTCCTCTTTACTGACACATAAAAGAATAGTTTTCATCCCACACCATTCAGGCTCTCTGGTGAGAACACACAACTCTGAACTCATTGAGAATGAAATTTAGTTTACAGTATGGTTTCAGTTTTTTTAAACTTTTAAAGAGAAACTAGGTATCTCTCTTCTCACCACATGGTCGAGAGTATCCCCTGTCCTGGGAAAACAAAAGCCAGTATTTTAGCATCCTCATTCATTACATTCATTATGTGAAGCTGTGTTGAAGAACTAAATTGGAGAAGGAGAGAATGTGCCAGTCTGCACAATGTTCTCTAGTTTTTTTGTGAAACAGAAGTTGTTCCCACTGCAGTGTTGTGAAGAGCAGCGTCAACCCTGAGCTAGATGCTGAACACAAAAACTAGAAGGAAGTGCTAAATGTACTCTACAGCCTTAAGAGTAAGCGTGACTTTTGCCTTTATTCTAAGAAGCCATCCTTGAGACTGCATGTAAGCATGCTCTGGTAACAACAGAACTGCTAGTAAACGGACAAACACATGATTAGAGGAGTTTCACAGCTCACTGTGTGATTCTCTCCAGAGCATCTGTCTTTGCCACAGGCAGTGTTATTAGAAAAGGAATTATGCACACATTACATCTCCTGGTTTAATAAGGCACGTAAGCTGCCAGGATAATTATTGAGGCTTTCGAAAATGGCCTGAGCAGCTTCAGTGCCCAAAGATTTTTCCTCTGATTTTATCATCATGAAACTACAATATTAAAAAATTGGGAGAAAAGTGGCAAAATAACCCCTGGGCCCTGTCTCTTCTGCCTTTAGAACTTGCTGTTACAAGCCTTCTCTACCAAGCTGTGGTATATTAGTCATGACACAGGCAGGATTAGAAAACCTGCATCCATTTTAGCCACTTGATGAAAGCACAGAGAACTACTCCAGATAAAATTTCCAAGAATATATTAAAACAAAGCTAACACAGCCAAATTTCCTGCACACTTGGAAGGCATGTAAAATGGCAGGCCAACTTTAATACGCAGAAAGGAGAGATGATAGTATAACTAAGTAGAAGCTGCTGTTTAAATGTCAAAGTTATGAAAAAGAAGGAAATGTTTAGATAAGTGCCAGGCATCTCTGTGACCCCGAGTGCTCTCTCAGCTCACCTGATTTTCAGCCTCACAAAGAGGGGAAGATCACTATTTGCTAAACATACCAATGAAGTTTTTTTTTCCTAAGTTGAAGAAGTAATTTGGTAGATTTAGATTTCTGAGAAAAATCACATTTGAGAGGAAAAATCTATCTCCAGTATTTCCCCAACCTAAGAATGACTGCATGCACATGTAAAGAAATGGCATGGCACTGACTATGACAGATAGCAACAAGTGTTGCGTTTATTACTCAGTATCTTCTCTCCTGTTTTGGATTATCATTTTCATCTGCCTCATCTTACAAATATCTTCATGGCTAAAAAAACATCTTACACGATTACTCCCTACAATATAAGTGATCTAACCCTTCAGTTTTCATCCTCATGACAATTTTAGCTATTGAATTGTAGGTTCTTTTATTAAACTTCCTGTATTTTATTTACCTCAGTACTCCCTGTATGTAGTGCTCCAGCAAGAGGTGGTCACAAATTGTTCCAGGGGTGAAAAAATTAATAAATTAAACACCTATCATTACTAGTTAAACATATTTAGTCATTTTCATTTAAAAGTATTTCTTGAACTGGATTATAGTTTCCACAAACCTGTATGAACTATCCAAATAATTTGAAATAAATAATTGTACCACATATGATTTTATTGTCTAAACACCCAGACCAGAGCTAGATATTAATTCTGATGAATAAAACTGAAATCAAATTAAAGAATTTGGAGTTTCCTTCATGAGTGATAGTCTTTGCCTTTTAAATAAACACCAGCAGAATATGTTGATCATTTGATTTGATGTCTCATTTTTAAAATATTATTTTACTGAAATATAGAGACAGAATAAAAGGGAAATTGCTTATTATCTAGCCATGAGCCAAGAATATTATAACTTTGCTTACTTAAGTAGTAATTCTATGGGATTTAAAACTTCCTTGGGAAAAAGAGAAAAAAATCATTATGAATTCTTATGAATTCTTATAAATTCATTAACAAAAAGCACACATTAATAAAAGGCATCACTGGTACTTTTGAGTGTATTAGAGATATGTCAATATTCTGTATGTTTAAAGAAAAAATGAATATATTTTAGGAAATAAAGACCTAGATTTGTAAAATATTGCTTTTTTGCAAAAACAAAAACAAAGCAATAGTTTGATAGAATTTACTAAATGAAATACCATATTTATAAGTTCATTACTAATTTAACCAAGAGCATTGAAATTAGAAACAATGCCATGTAGAGTAAACATTAATCTGGACTTTTAATCATCTGTTTAATAATCCCAGTTTGATCCCTATTAGTTAAGTCTGCAGAGCCTTGTAGTTGCTGGCCTATAGTATCTTGATGTTATTGAATTAGATCAGTTTATCTTTCAGTTTCCATTCAGCTTTAAAATTCTTTAATCTTTTAGAAGACTTCACTTTGTTCATTAGTAAGAATGCATTTTGTTATTGTTAATTAGTTAATTACATACAATTATGTGGTACGATACAATAATTTGATGCATAGGGGTTATATTTAGGATTATGTTTTTCTTCCTTTATAACTATTATATTAGGTAATTGACCAAATATACTTTGGAGGAACCTTATTTAAAAGTGGATGATGAAAGAGAGTTATAAGAAATAGTGCTGCTGTCATGAATATATATGCTAAAAGTGTGTATTGTGCATACCCTTGTGTATTTCCTTTGGATTTTTTGCTATTTTATGCTTTTTAGCATTGCTTACTTTCAGAAGTTTTCAAGTGCCAAGAGAACCACATTTATATGAAAAGACTCTTAGGATCCCTGTTGCCAACCTTGATTTGAAGCTGGAACTTACAAAACCTTCACAGAGCCCATTTTAATGAAGTTTCCAGCTTTAATAAAAAGACTGTGCTAGTTTAACTGAGGTGACCTGCCAAAACTTTCTTGGGTTCATCCATAGTTACACTGAATATTACAAATATTGAATAGTAGATTGAAACGAGAACACAAAACTTTCATCTGTAAAACAAAGCTATTATTCTAACCTTTCATTTTAAGACAAAATCCTTTCAGAGCATATGTAGAAACAACAGATATTTTTATTAGGTAATATTTACTATAGGCATAATTTATAGTAGTTAACATTTTACAAAATTAAATTTGCTTCAGAGTTTTGATTGAAATTATTTCAGGCACTATAAATAAAAGAACTCTAAGAAAAATGGTGCAGAATTTACAAGTTGCTAAAACAAACTAGCTTTTGTTCTTGAAGTCTGAAAAATATGAAGCATATTTGTTTCCAGATGGAAGGTAATTAACACACAAAAAAATCTGCTTTATCCTTAAATATGGTTCGCTTTTAAATTTCAGTAAGTTCATCAAAATATATAAATTCTCTTGGAACAATTAAAGTAAAACTGATATTACAGAAAAATTAAATTAATGATAGCAAGTGCTTTCCCTTTTTTTCACTGAAATAATGAAAAAAGATAGGCATTATAAATTGAGAAATTGTGTCTTCGTTTTTCCTGGTATTTCTTTGTGTAAGGTGTGTTCAAGATGAAAATCAGTTGTCTATTGACTAAATTCTGTGACAATTTGCATAGCTATGCATATAGGTGTAAGGTTAGTTATGAATGATTAAATTGTTTTCTAGAGTTATGAAGTCTGTATTTTAGAAAAGCCAATAACTGTGAAATTAATGACATTATTTGTGAAAGCTAAAATATTTCCAAATTTCAGAATCAGATTGCCAATGTAAAAAGGACTTAGACTGCGAAACATTATTTACCTCTATCTATTAATGATAGAAACTAAATGAAAGAATTCATATAAACACAACAGTATAAGTCACCACTAAGTATGGTGTAACTTAAATTATTTCTGTTCAAGTGCATTTAAAGTGTCAATTAATTGCCTCCATTTCAAATGCACACCTTTTCCCCAATTATCAAGTTAAAATTTGAGCAGAATCAATGAGCACAATGATAGTTTAATTATATTAAACCACATGAAATAAACAGTGAGGAAGTGTTTGTGCAGATGGCCACCTGAGTCTGTCACCTCCAGGCACAGCCAATGACAAGTATCATTTGCTTGGTAAATAAAATTGCTTTATTTTACTGTCACTTACTGCAACATCTCTGCTTTTAAAAGATAGGAGAATGGGTTGAGATGGAAAGATTTAAGGGAATTATAGAAGGAGAAATTGCAGACACAGATGTATTTTTTTCTAAGGGCACCAGGTGTTTTAAATGCCACCAGAAGGGTGCTCCAGGCAATTCCGTGCTGTCCAAGATAGCTTGGCATAGATTATCTGAAAGCTTTTGTGTCTTTTCAGCTTTTGATTAAAGGCCAGTGTCAGGACTCCTCTGGGGTTTTGCTTGGTACAGTAAAGCTGAGGGATTTTTTTTTTTTTTTTTTTTTAGGCTGCTGCCAAAAAGATGCCAGTTAGGATAATTACATTTCAATTTAAATTGGTAATTTTATGAAAATTTAAACTAGAATATGTGTCACCCAAATCTTCTTACTTTTGTTCCTCCCAAACATGCATGCATGTGTGTGTGTGTGTGTGTGTGTGTGTGTGCGCGCACAAACACACACACACACACACACACACACACACACACACACACACACACACACCACCCTTCTTTTGGGGGAGACAATGACAGCAGTCCACCAGAACCTTCCCATGACCCAGAGATGCGTGCCAGGAATTAAGCAGATGAGAGAAAATTGAACAGAGCCTGTTTTCTCTTTCCAAATTTATTTTCCAGCCTGGATTTATCACTAGTGTACATTGGATCCATCCCAGGGCATCCTAGCTTCTGGTATCTTTTTCCTTTGGATGCCAGCAAAAGAAGCTTTGGACCATAACTGTAGTATTTAAGACATTGTTTTCCATTCACCGTCAAGCTTTGTATTTGTGAACAGGATGTAGAAAAGGAATCAAACCTACTTAAGAGTCTCTCACCCTTTTGGTGAAAGGACAAGGCCACGAGTGGCCAGATGAACTCTGAATATTCTGTCTGCCACTTTCTTTTTCCAGAACACATACGAGAGCTTGGCAGCGCCAACAAAGTGGAAGTAATGTTCCTTTGTTTAGAATTCAGTGTGTACGAACATTTACATAATAAAATACACACACAAATAACAGATGGTGAAGAGCCACTCATTGCGCCACATGTTGTAAGCACGATATCGCTTCTTGATGATCTCGTTTCTCTTACTTCTGCCTACAGATGTCTACCAGCTATTTAACCTCAGGGGTTATCCAGACGCTGAAAGATTTGAAAACTGGCACAAATCTATCTACAAAATTGTGCTCTTCCATCAGGTGCAAATACCCTTTCAGCATGGAGTTACCAATGCAAAACATGCTTTCTCCAGTCTGAAGAGCTACCTGATAAACGATATTTCTCATGACATTTGTTAGGAAGATACCGTCTACAACTCATAATCGGAGCTAATGCTGCCATGATGGCTTTGAAAGAGGTCTTTCTCCTCTATCCTCTTCTCCCAAGCAGAAAGTGCCTTATTGATAATGCTTTGTAAAATGTATATTCTTTTTTGTGGAGATGTTAATCAGGGCCTCTGAAGTAAGTGGAAGTCTCCCAGATGCTGTTTGTTCACAGGTCCAATCTGTAATTAGAGTTAAGCCTCAAATGTGTGGTAATAGGTATGTTGTATAGATTTAACTGCCACTTCTCTCCCTAATTTACACTTAGATAACACTTCTCCTCCAAAAAAACACAAATTATCCTCCTTTTAATTAGCTCCCAGTGAACTTCAATAAAGAACACTGAAAATGTGCATTATTAACCTATTAATTTATGAATATTCATCATGTAAAAGTGGGCAATCATTAATTAAATATTGTAATATATTAGGAAATAGGTTATCATACCCATTTTACAGAAATGAATGCATGTTAATTTATTTCAGCACTAATTCAAAAGAAAAACCTGTCCTGACCCATTCAGGATTCATTTGCTCAGAGAGAACATCTCTTTGATTAAACTCGCTTACTTTTTTTCTTTTTCTTACATAAAATGATGCACAATTTTAATTAAAAAAACTGTAAAACTACAAACAAATTACAGAGTACATTGTACTCTAAAGTACATTAAAACCAGTTAGCACATTTAGGGAAATTTCATTGTTTTAACAAATGCATAGATCTCACATTTTAATATATGAAAATATGTAATGAGGATATCGTATCAACACTAGAATATGCCTACAAAGGTAAATATTAAAAATAAACTGCCAAAAATGGGTATCTCCAGAAAGGAATAGTGAAATATATTTTTAAAAAATGATTGGATTGGCCAGGGATTTAACTCAGTGGTTCTGGCACCTGCCTTGCAAGTGCAAGAGCCCCCGTTCAATCCCCAGTAACCACATAAACAGTGTCCAATGTAGGGGCTCATGCCCACCAGCAATCAGTACCACATATAATGCCAAGCATGGTGGGCTCATGCCTGTAATCTCAGAACTAGGGAGGCAGAGGCAGGAGGATTGCTATAAGTTCAAGGCTGAGCTCAGGGCCAGCCTGAACTACAAAAGTAAAACCCTATCTCAAAAAAAAAAAAAAGGCTGGAAAACTAGCAATCTTAAGCTTTACAGGCTACCTAGAAAATAATATTCAGAAACAAGTTTAGTGACTGGCTGCTACGTAAATGATGAGAACCTTCAAAAATATAAAACAAGATACAAAAGATAGCTAATTTAGCAATATTCCTAAGTGCTGATAAAGGGTACTAATGCCCAATTGAATAGAAATAGTCTAAATATGTATGAAGCACAGTTCAAATGTGAAAGATGTTCCATCTACAAACAAGAGAAAAACTAGTGGTCACAGGACAGTGAAAAATGGTGGGGGTAGAAGAAGGGGATAAGAAATTCCAGATGTAAGGGTGGTTGGACCAAGAGCCTTGCTTTGTTTGTTGATAACAGACTTCAAGTAGAAGAATGAAAACGTGGGAAAAGAATGCAGCGCTTGTAAGAACAGAAAGGGTGACATCATTTGGTAACCTAATGGAATGCCCTAGCAAGCACTAGACTTGAGAGTACACAAATTACCAAAGAGTGCCAAGAAAGTATTTAGTCCTTAAAGGAAAGTGGGGACTACATTTCTGAGGAGAGATATCCAGTTAAACAATTTCACTTACTTAGTTTAGTCATCACACGGTGGTTTTTCTGGGGTGGCAGCCAGCAGAACACTCGCATCCTACGGGGGGACTTTCCCAGTGTGAGTTCTAGCTCTACAGAGCCCATGAGCTCTGTTGCTGTGGCCCGTGTCCCTCCCTTCTCCCTCTTGTGGGTGTGGCCTGTATGGGTAAGCAGAAGTCAGGGTGGACCATCCCATCCCTTTGTATTTACACCTAAGTCATCCTAAGTCCCTGTAATAATGGACGAAAGAAACCCTGGGCTGTGACTACAAATGGAATTCCTATTTTTAGTCACTGGATTCTTCTATGGTACCTTCCTGGAATATTACTTATTACATAGAGATGAAAATTATTATTTGTTACATTATAGATTTAGGATGGTACCATATTTGTTTGCAAATACCATTGTACAATTTCACTCTTTTATTCTTCTTTCTTTTTTTGAGACAGGGTCTCCTTATATAACCCAAGTGGGCCTTGAACCTGTGGCAATTCTCTTGTCCTCCCTCCTCAGCCGTCTGAGTGTTGGGATTGCAGGTGTGCATTATCACACCCAGCAGGACTTTACTTAATTCCTCTAGAGTTCCTCATACCTCAGCTAGGAGCTGAGTTTTCTTTTCTAGTATTCCAGGAAGGTACCATAGAAGTATCCAGTGACTAGGAATAGGAATTTCATTTGTAGTCACAGCCCAGGGTTTCTTTCTTCACTTTATTTCTTGAACTGGTTGTTCTACATTTCTCCCCCATGAATTCATGTTTCTCCTTCTTTTCCCTAAGCTTTTCCCCAGAGGCTAACATCACCAACCTCCAAAATGAGGTGTTGCTGCTGTATGATTTCTGAATATTTCTATGCAAAGTTCCTTTGTGCTTCAGTTACATGTTTTGAGTATTTGTGTGTTTCTTCATCCTTCAGATCATGCCGGACAGCATTTCTCTGTGTGTTTATCTCTTGTGGTGTTTCGGTACTAGTTTCATCTGCTCATCATTTTAGGCCTAAAGAGAGTGATATCCTCCCACTGTTGTTACTTTCTGTGTATCCTAGTGTCTCTTGCCACCATTAACACTGCTCTGCAAATAGTTCTCAGATTTTATGGAAGAACACTGTTTCAGTTTAGAATGCTAACTGATGTATTCTCTTTCGACATCTTCTCCTCATTTCTTCCAGATCTGGAAATAGTTATAGTCTCTGGCCACTCTCCTTAGATTGCTTTAATAGATTTTTTGCCTAGGCATTGTCTTCAGATAAAGGGGGAAGTGTGGCTGAGTGCTCAGTCACTCTGGTTACTATGGGTTGGATAAGTATCTTCCAAAGTTGTAAGTGATGAACAGCTTGATCCCAGGCTGTGGTCCCACTAGGAGGAGAAGATCACTTTAAAAGGTGGAATCCAGTGGGAAGTCCTTAGATCAGTGGCAGCATGACCCTAAAGGAAGTAGTGGAAATCTTCCCCCTCTTCCTCAATCTTTTTTATTTCCTAGCCATGAGGTGAGCAGTTTCCCTCAGCGATATCCTCCAGCAGTGTTGTACTGCTTAGCAACATGCAATAGAGCCAACAGTCATGGGTTGAAATTTCCAAATATAAAGCCTATGTCTCCAGAATTATATTATAATGATGGAAAAATGACTAACACATTGTTTGAAGCAATATGAGACTATCTTTTACTCAGTTAGACTGGCTGTCTTAAATTTTCAGTTGATATTGCTGCTCACTTTGCATCAGGTTTTCTACTTCTTATAGCCTTGAGTCATTGTTGTACTTAAGGATTTTAAACTATGAGTTGTTTATGTAGTGAGCACAACATCCAGCAAATCACCAAAATGAACAGAGAAACACTACAATAGAAACAAACTTGTCTCCAAGGGTAAATGTCCAGATTAAAAATTTAGAGTACATGGAATTTATTTTCTATTCTTTGTATTTATTTTTCAATTTTTCTCCATTTTTAAATTGCTATACATGAAATACAAAAAGGTAAACAATATATGGTTGGAAAAATATTTTTCTAAGCAAATTTGTCAAGATCAGGTTTTGGTATTCAAAGGGTTAGGACATGGCAGGGATAAGCATTACATTCTAAGTAACTCTCTACCAGTATTTATTATCTCAATTCTGTTTCATCTTTTGGGTAGAAATGTATCTGATGAGATAATAGAAGAATAGAATCATACAAATGCTTCTGACTTCATATTTCGCTTTTGCACTGAACACAGGAAGGTCACGAGAGCTCAAGGGTTTAGGTTCCACTTGCCATTCCTCTATAGTCTTGCCAAACACATCATTAGTCCTGTGCCAGAGCCTAAATTGTCTTCTTCATAGTAGTTAGATTCAGAGCTTCCACACAAGTAACAAAGTTAATATCTGTTTAAGATATTTTGGAATTAATCATTTTGTGGACTGAGAGCACACTTCCAGGGACATATAGTAAGGAAAAGGGAGAAGCAAGTCTCTGATGTGATTTTTGTAGAAGGTATATTTGGCCATATTACTCAAAGGCAACATTGTTTTCTTCCTTATTTTTACATGATGCATCAGAGTTCACCCCAATGTTTCTTCAATAGTATCCTATTGATACTTACAGTATCAACTGCAATTTATTCTTTTTAATTTTTCAACTTTGATAATATTGGAGCACAACTCAAGAGATTTTCATAAGCTTAATTATGTTCTCCAAAGTCTATTGTCATACACAAAAAGCATAACATATCATTTATTATTAAAAATGCTAAAATATAATATGTTAAAAAAAAGTTCAGCAATCATTCTGTTTGCATCTTAATTCTAATCATACTGTTTAGTAGGGTTGTGACCTCAAGCTAATTATTTAACTTTTTCTGTGTATTAGTGATTTCACATGTGAAATGGAGATACAGTAACATATGGGACAGTAAGTTACTTTAAGTATTATATTTATTTGATAGAGTCTGAAAATAGCAAGCAGAGGTGCATGCTTGACATGGTGGGTGTGTGTGGATTCATGTATATTTCTGGCTGGACTTTTTCTTTAGTGTCTATTGTCTTTATAATTACTCCTTTAAACCAACTCATGGAAATGAATTTCTGAGAAAGAGAGAGCAAGAGAGACAGAGAGAGGGAGGGAGGAAGAGAGGGAGAAAACCTTAGACTAAGCTTAGATGTTAATTTCAATGCTATTATGACTGGGTCCTTCACCACAAAAACAATTAAAGCCTTAGTCTAATTAAAGCCTTAATCAAATTAAAGCCTTAGTCTAATTTTGCCAGTTAGCTCCTCAACTTTTACTCAACCTTTTGGATAAATGTATAAGTGCAAGATTTCAGTTTTAAATTCATTCCATTTGCACACTGCTGGCAGTGCCTTTGTGGACCAGAGATGAGCATAAGGGTAGAGGATAGGACCATGAAAACTAGTACAGTATAGTCTTTTCTAGAGGCAGTTACACAAAACACTTGTAATCCTAGAACTCAGGAGGCTGAGGCAGGAAAATTGCTGTGAGTTTGTGGCCAAGTTGAACTACATAGTGAGATGCTGTTAAAAAAAAAAAAAAAAAAACTATCCTAGCAACTTTCCTGACTTACTGCACCTATTATCAAGACCATTTTATGCAATATTTGCAAATATTCATGAAATATGTACAAAATATTATATTTTAACATACCACCTAGCCCATTTATATTATTTTCACATTTATAAAAATGTATGTCCTAAAGGATGTGTTTTGTTCATCAAACTGTTGAGGCTGATATTTTTCAGTGCACTATGCTTACTCCTGCAAGGAGTGGTCAGCTCAAGGTAAGAACTGGTTACCAGATGTGATGTTGCCTCTCATTTTCCTCTCTCTTTCGTCTAACTCTACCACTACATGAGAGGAAAAACTGAAGCCACTGTACACCACTCTTTTTCTTTTTTGGGATAGGATCTCACTTTGTAGTTCAGGCTCACCCTGAGCTCACTATGAAGCCCAGGCTCGCCTTGAACTCACAGCAATCCTCCTGCTTCTGCCTCACTCCCTAGTGCTTGGATCACAGGTGTGAGTGACACACCCAGTACTGTGGTATGTGGTACTGATTGCTGGTGGGCATGAATCATCACACCCAGAATCAGTGTATGTGTTTACCAAGGATCAAACTAGAGACCTGGCACTTGAAAGGCAGTCATGAGAACCACTGAGCTAAATCCCTAGCCCAACACACTCTTTTACAAAAACCTTCCTGAACTTGTAAAAGGATCAAACATAGAGAATTATATGAAATAAGCTTGGAATAATGGAGGTAGTTTTAATAATCTGTCTTAGAAAGGATTCAATTTCATACACCTGTTGATTTGTTATCAAGATATAAGCAATAAATAATGAACCCTTAGTCTACATTTGTCTTATGACACCCTCAACATGGCTAATAGATGAATAGTGGGATAATACAGAGAATCTGATCTAAAGTAACAGAAATAGATTTACCAAAGATAATGTTTTAATAATTGAGAAGCTGGAGAACATTTCAAAAGATTTCAGGTGAGCACTATAGCTTCAACAGAGAAATGCATGAGCAATGTACAGAATACATTGGGTGTGTTAGCTCAAGAAGAATTTTGTTTCATTGAGCATTTCTTGGATATATTTATAGACAAAAGTTTAATATCATGAGCTTTGTAGAAAAGCCTATAGCAAAGGGAAAAAAAGTTAAGGAAAAGAGAATTATATGTTGGATAGGATGTGTTTCGGAGGGTAGCATTTAAATTAGGTATATCATCTTTAAAACTTTCCTTTGCAAATAATGTGAGATTCCAACTCAATGGGAATATAGCAGAACTAAACTATAAAGAATTTGGATGAGTTTGAGATTAGCTTTTATTTCACTGAGTTCTTAGTAAATACAACTCTTTACAATAGTAGACAGGGTTCACTTCTGTTAACCCTTGCAAGGACACTGCCATGAAATTTCCCAATACAAATTGGAGAACCATTTAACAAAACTGCTATTTGGGCTGCGGCTATAGCTCAGTGGTGAATGAAGAGAATGTGTACTTCCATTTGTCCACAATTGCCACATATAGACATTCTTAACCCATGCAGCAAAATAGAATTTATATGCAACTTAATTATTTTAGATGGCTGAGTAAGTTTTTTCTCAATGAAAAGAAATAGAATTATGTTTCATTGTTTTGTTTTTTCATAGTTTTGATAGAAAATACATAAAAGAAAATTTAACTTTTTAATCACTTCACACAGTTCATTAGTGTTAAATGCATCCATCTTATGAAATAGATCTCTAGATTATTTTCATCTTGGAAATATGAAATTATATATACATAATTGCATTATATATATATATATATATATATATAATATTCCATTTCCAACTTACAACTTGACTACAACTGCACAAGTTTTCCCTAACCTGTTTATATAAAAAACTCTTCTGTTTCATAGTTTGATCCCCAACATGCTGTGATTATTGCAGTGAATTACATCACTATGTCACATACCTGTTAACATAGTTGTAAAGGTTATACATTTACATTCTATGCACAAAAATTATAATAGATGTCCTTATATTTACCTTAACCAGAGAACCTTATTTTTTCATATAACTTCATCCTGCCACATACTGTACTTTCAATTTGAACTAAGTGATTCCTGAGATATCCACTGCTCCACTTTATACTTCTAAGAGCAAAAAATATAATGTGCAAGTATCTGGTAAATTATTTTTCAATCATATTTCTGCAGTTGATCCTTCCTTTTCTCATGTACTCAGAAGCAGGCCTTTTTTACAGTTACTGAATCATGGGTCTATAGGGCTCGGTCCTGTCAGGTAAGTTAGTCGAATAATAAATTGACAGCTGACTGCCAGTTGGAGCAGAGTCACTCAGAAGACACCTGGTGCCTGGGAGTTTGACCAGAAGGGTCTGTCGATCTGCTTATCAATTTATGGCATTTATCGTAGCTTTATTCATAATTGTCAAGACCTGGAGTCAATTAATATGTCTTTCCATAGGTAAATGGATATATAAACTGTATGATTCTGTGCTACAGAAATGAGCTTTGGGGTGAGAGAAGCCACAGAGGAAACAAACATGTTGTAAGTGACACACGTTGATCAACAAGGTCTACATGGATAGATACAGTTCTCCTTCTCTGGCCTTCTGGGAAAGGCAGAATCGGAATCTCAGAAGCAAAGTCCGGCCGGGTTCAGTAAATAGGTCTCCACAGGTGGAGCACAAAGTGCTTGGAAGAGCATGTCTATGTGCCAACACAGCGGAAAATGCATGCTGCTCCTTATCCAGACTTGCAGAAAATACATTTGCCATTAAAATAATTACAAGTGTGGGGATAATTCAAGTGAGAAAAGAAGTAAGATATCATAGAAATTGCACTTAGGAAATAAAAGTAACTTCAAAGACCATATCTGAAAGATTTCTAGAAACCATTGAGCAATATTCAGTTGCATCAAATTTTCTAAAGAAAATATTTAACATTACATTCTAGAACATGTGGTGTTTTTTCTGTAAGATTAAGAATGGAAGAGTGACTGATTGATTCTTGGAATATTTTAAAGTATAATGTTTACCAAGAATCCAAAGACTTTGTGACACTTGTGGAGTTCTTGAAATTTTATGCAAGATTTTGTTTTTATATATCTCATTCTGGAATTTCTTTATCTTTACTGTCTAAACGTCCAGCATCCTAACATGGCAGTAAGCAATTTTACAAAAGAAAAAATAAAACTGCTTTTAAACAAAACACATAGCAGCCCTTCTTTCTTTTTCTGGCCAGCTCTTAAATATTTTAAGGAAAGTGATCAAGCTACAGAAAAAAAATGTAAATTTTGTGGGTTTTGATAAAGCAGTTGTGTATATTCACTTTTTTAAACTAATCTGGTTTTTTCCTGTGCCATAGAAAATCTAATGAATGAATCCAATGAAATTCATTTTTAAAAGTCTAGCTATCATGGAAATATGAAACTCACATATATATTCAGCTATAATTAGATCAACAAGACTTACACAAATACAAAAATAGATTTTTATAAATAAAGGAAATTTTAAGTCCAAGATACATAACTAAGAGACACTGTAGTGAATATCAGTGGCAGAGTTGGTCTTACAGAAACAGAAACAAAATAAAATAGATGAATAAACAAATTTACAGCAAACATACAAAGGGCATTTACTTCCAAAATACATAAATCTGGCAAGATCACCACACTACAAATAATTGTAATGCTTATAAAAAACATTTTTGGAGTCTTTTTCTCCCAGTACTCAAGATTATATTGAGGGCTTTTGCCTTCAACTACATCCTTATCACATTTAAAAAAATTTTTTGATGTTTTACTTACTTATTTTTAATTTATTTATTTATTTTTGAGACAGGGTCTCGTTTTTGTAGTGGCTGGCCCTGAGCTCACTATGTAGTCCAGGCAAGCCTTGAACTCAGCAATCCTCCTGCCTCTGCCTCCCTCCTGTGTGCTGAGATTACAGGTATGAACCACCACACCTAGCATTATGATATGTGATACTGATTGCTGATGGACATGAGTCACCATACCCAGCATGTTTGTATGTGTTTACAAGGGATTGAACCATGGACCTTGCACATACAAGGCAGATGTTGAAACCACCGAGCTAAATCCCCAGCCCCTTCATGTTTTATTTTGACATAGTGTCTTGTAGGGGGCTGACCTGCCAGGTGCCTTTGAGCTTCTAGACTTGCTTCTTCAGTCTCTCAGAATGTGGGGTAATAAATATATATTACCATATCTGGACATAAACTTTATCTTGAAAAATCACATCCATCCTTTTAATTGGGATCACCAAATTCTGGCAAATTAAAAAGTGGTAGAATAGCTATGAATGACAGCTATGAAACAATGTATCACACGCTCTCAAATGCATGAGAGTATCCCTAATGTGTAGCATTTGCTCATCTAAATTATTTTCATATTACTTCTGTCCTCCAATTTGTTTTTTGTTTGTTTGTTTTTGAGACAAGGTCTCGCTTTGTGGTTCAGGCTGGCCCTGAGCTCAGCCTCAAACTCACATCATAGCAATCCTCCTGCCTCTGCCTCCCAAGTGCTGGGATTACAGATGTGAGCCACCACGCCCGGCACTGTGGTATGTGGTACTGGTTGCTGCTGGGCATGAGTCTCCACATCCAGTATTGTATGTGGTTACCGGGATCGAATCCGGGTCCTTGCGCTTGCAAGACAGGAGCCAGAACCACTGAGCTAAATTCCAGGCCCCTCCAATTTGTTTATATTGTCCTTTTTATACTTTCTTAACTCAAGTCTTTATTGATACATTATGAACACACAGCATCACTGCAATCAACATTGAGAGTTTGTACCAGAATATGACATGACCTGATTCTCATTTTTCCCCTTCCCCCACCCACCCTGCAACCCTCCACCCTCTATATAAATAAGCTTTGTTTCCTTTTTTTCTTTATTACTGTCACATTCTTTTCCCCCTCATTATTTACCCCTACACCCTCTTTTGTTTTAAATATTTTCTATTTCACAATATCAACTACATACACTAGAACTCATTTACAGCTTCATTTTCTTATGTCAGAGAAAAGATTTTTACACATCAGTGACCTATTACTGATTATTTCACTGTTGAGGATGTCTTCAACGTACAGCGGTCTGAGTATGAATGACTCAATGTTATCATTTTTAATGGCAGAATAATATTCCATTCTATAAAAGAACCACATCTTCTTTGTCCAGTCTCCAAATGACAGACATTTCCATTGTTTCCAAGATTTAGCAATCACAAACGGAGCTGCTATAAACATGGGTGCACATATGTCACTGTGATATGAATTTTTTAATTCTTTTGTGTGTATACCTAGCAGAGCAATGGTGGAGTGAAAAAGGACATCAAGAAATGGAAAGACATACCTTACTCCTGGATAGGAAGAACCAATATTGTCAAAATGGCTAAACTCCCACAACTACTATATACATTCAGTGGAATCCTGATTGAAATGCCAGCAGCATATTTCATAGATCTAGAGAAAATAATCCCAAAATCTTTCTGTAACTGCAAAAGATCTAGAATAGCAAAATCAATTCTAAGCAGAAAGGACATGATGGGGGATATTACAATCCTCAACTTGAAACTATACTATAAATGCACTGTGATAAAAACTGCATGATACTGGCAAGGTAACAGACCTGAGGATCAATGGAGTAGATTAGAAGATCCAGAAACTACTCCAAATACACTGAGCCACCTCATCTTTGACAAAGGAGCCAAAATCCTCAGTAGAGGAAGACAGCCTCTTTAACAAATGGTGCTGGAAAAACTGGGCTTTAACTTACCAAAGACTAAAGTTAGACCTATCTCTTTCACCATGTACCAAGCTAAAATCAAAGTGTCCTTTTTATTCTTGATACAAATTTGAATGACATTTTACAGAAGGAAGTTATTTTGAAAATAAAGTTTCTTTGATGTGATAATCTCTGATAAAAATGTTTATTTACTTCATCAGATTTTTTAAAAATTGAGTTTTTGTCTGCTACAACAACAGCAGAAAAAGGTAGAGTCAAATATAAAATAAAATCTTGCAATATTATTCCTTTCATTACAATGGACACAAAAATGTGATATTCTGTTTGGCTTATAATGAAAACTAAGATATATAAATATCAAATTGGGTGATAAATGGCAGAAATGTACTATAAAAAAGGGGAAAATAGTGATAAACTTTGTGAAGTTATAGTAAATCATACAATGAACTGAAACTGAGCATTACAAAGTAATAAGATAAGTTTAATAGCTGTGAGTATGTCCTTCCTTTCTTTTGTGGAAGAGACTGAACCCAGAATCTCATGTGTGCTAGGCAAAGCTTTACTACTGACCTATATCCCAAGGCCACTAAGGTTTTTTTTTAATTTGCTTAATTTTTTTAAAGGTGACGAAGCTGAAGTTTCCTTGAACTAATTTCATTTCAATATCACCATTTTAACCAACTTATATCTTCCATAACTTTTAAATATTTTCTTCCCATTAATGATTTTGCTATCTCTATTTATAGTTCTCTCATGTGTTTCAAAATTTGGCTCAAAACAAGACTTCATAGATGAATTTTCTTCTTACTTTTATTTCATATTTATCATCTTTTTGCTTTACCTCTCACTTTGAAACTCAGTCTCTTTTTAAGGACGTTTTCTAAAAAGAGTTGTCTGTTTTTCTGTGTATGTGCTGTACGTTCACACGTGACTATGCATGTGAATATTTTTGCAACTTTGTTTTCCACGTAGCTTAAGAGGACTTCTGTCCTGCAGCTCCAAGATCAAGGCCCCGATCCAAAAAAAAAAAAAAAAAAAGAAAGAAAAAAAAGTTCTGTTAATATTACTGAACCACACACTGTAGTAACAACAATTTTAATTATTAGTATAAAAACATAAATAGCACTTGTAGATCTTATTAGGATTTAACAAAAGTGTTTAGATATACTAGCTCATATGACTATTATTTTATAATATATAGTTTATAGCAGGTTACTAAAAATGTGTATAAAAATAATGATTTGTAGGTAGCTTTGAAGTGTGGGAATTTCTGTGTGAAGTTATAGTGAGAATTCAGAGCACTTCAGACCAATAATGCCTCACTAGAAAGTCTGCCCAGCAGTCTGTTATGCTTCTCTGATGAAGACATATCTGCTGTATATCCTCTACTTCCACTCCATTTTCTAGTTTCATTTCATTTTCTAACTTGAATCCCATTTTTCTTCCAACTTTTGATGGCAACAATTAAAGATTTCAGTTTTCCAAAGCTCTGAGTAGAAGTAGGCTGTAATTATCCACATTGCTTCCTCTTTTTCTTCCACCAGGGTCCAGGCAGTAGGCAGAAGACCCAGTGCAGAAGCCAAGAAAATATGCATCTTTGCCTGGGTCTCACCAGTGGCTAGCTAAGGAGGACACTAATGCAGGCTCCTTGAGAGCAAGGACTGGCATGTGACAAAGAAAGACTAACAAACTGATATGTTTGGAGCCAATACTTTCTAAATTCAGCCTAGAGGTATTTTGTGGTAACTAGTATGGGTATAGGAACTAGCATGAAGAATAATGTAATAGAACCATGTTTCATGTTGACCCTTTGTTAATTGAGATAGAGAATTTTAAAATGGTATTTTTTGGCCCTAATTAAAATCAACTGTAATTTTTTAGACTTTCCTTTACAAACATTGCTAAGAGAAAAGGAAGGAGAAATGCTTTTTGAAAGTGACCCTACAAATTCCTTGTTGGTGTACAAAATTATCTTCAAAGGCTCATCTGTCGTGTTAATTTGAAAAGTTGAGTTCCTTCTCATCATAAAGGGAACTAAATGTTGAGTCATCTTTTTTTTCTTAATACCTCTCATCCTCAGTGGGTAGAGATGGTGGATTCTGAAGATGAAGACAAGGAGTGCAGGAGTTTCAAGTCACAGAATAGAAATGTAAAGTACTTTAAAAATAGTAATATTTAATGTTCATATTTTTCTTCATACTTTATTTGATTTTAAATAATATATATATGTTAAAATTCAGAAGATATTACTGCTTTTACTTTGTACATAAATGATAAAATGTCATATATACTCCATCCTTATATAATTACAAATTTGGAGATTCACTATCAGTATGTTAATTTTTCCTAATCTTTTAAATATCTCTCCATAAAATGCTTTAGTCTGTGAATAACCTTTATATTGTTTTAAGTTTATTATGTGTATTAATGTACTGATTTACAGCATAAAGATGTGAAAGTAAGATTGCTGGGTTAAAAGATATGCATAATTTTAATTTAGGTGTTATCAAAAATTATTCATATAAAAATTACAATAATAAAATTTTTTACAAATAATGAGGAAATTGCTTGTTTTTCTACATTCTTACCAACAAGAATAATTAAGAATTTGGATTTTATTCGAATTTCTAGGTGCCACTGGAATAATGGTATATTTCTATTTTGCAATTACTATTCTACTAGGGTTACTGAAATTATTTTCACATATAAAAAATTTGTATTTTATTTTCTGTTCATAAACATGGGCATATTTAACCTGATTGCTGCAATTTTTCTCAAGTTTTAATAACATCCTTAAAGTAAAAATTTTTTCTCAGTTTTCTTCAGGTGTTTTTTGCTAGGGATGTATTTTTTCAGTTTTTTTTCATCAATGTAATTATTTCACTCTTTTGCAGTTTGGTGCAAAATATAAGATTTAGTGTCATCACAAATTTTTTAAGTTGCTACCTCATTTTCCCAGCACCGTTTTTTAAGTAAAATATTTATTTGTCCCTATACATGATGTATTTTACTTCGTTTTATTCTACCATTCCCCCACTCACCTGGATCCCTCTTCCTCTCCTTACACACAAGTTTTGTTTCCATTTTTTTTAATTTTTTAATCTTTATTGGTACATTAAATATACACATCATGATTGCACTCCATAATGGGGATTTGTACCAGTATAAGACACATTTAATTCTCATTTTTTCCCATAGCCCTGCCCACCCTACCACCCCCCCATATACATAAAATTTGTTTCCTTACTTTTTTGTTACAATCTCAACATTGTTTCCATTTTTTAATTCTATGCTTTCTCTTGTACCTTCTTTCCTTTCCTCCCATTCCCCTACTCATTTGAATATTTTCTTTCCATTTCTCAATATCTGTTATACATTCTTGTCTTTCTGTTCCCTATGCCAGAGAAACAATGAGGTATTTGAATGTGTCTGATCTCAAGAGCCACTGTTTAGCTGTCAATGTTGGAAGCTCATCCTTTAAGTCAGAATAGTATTATTCTATTGCACAAAGAACACATATTCTACCACCAGTTTTTAAACAATCTAATCTTTTCCTTATTTATTAGATACGACAGCCAATCATACATTAAGTTTAAATGTAGGTAAGTCTATTTTAAGCTTTATCTTCCTATCTATACATTGATTCACTGTTTTTTATTTCATTATTTTAGTTTTCTTTCACTTTTTTATCTTCATGCATTTTTAAAAATGAGTGTTTATGCCTCTGTTATGTCTCTCAACTTTTTAAAAAATTTTTATATTGGAATTTGTTTGCAGTACTTAATGATTACAGTTTTCATGCAGAGTTGGTAAATATATGTAACATGCTTTAATTCTTTTTCATAATTCCCATCCTCACTCCTCCCTCTCCTAATCGCTTCATATCTTGGTCCCTTTTCTTTTGGAAAATATATATCTCATGTTTTCTATTATTTATCCTTTATTTTACAGTTAGGTTGTTTATGAGTTTCTCAGATAAAAGAAACAGTGCAGTATTTAAGCTTGCACATCTGATTTATTTCATTTAACATTAGGATCTCAAGGTACATTCATTTTCCTACAAGTGGCTTAAATTTATCCTTCTTTATGTCAGAATAATACTACACTGTATATAAATACATTCTTTAGCTGTCTGTTGAGGGACATATAGCTGCTTCCGAGATTTAATTTTTCAGTATAAACTTTAGAACTGAATTTTAATCTCTATTGTATGCATTGATAATTTTTAGATTGACAGACTAATAAAGATATTCTTTCTATGAGGCTGAGGCCTCCTTAGCAATGGGATCCATTTCATTTGTCAAAATTTCATTTTGCACCCCAGGGTGGCACTGCATAGTTCTCTTGTCATTTGTAGATATCTCATTTAATCTAGTCTTGAATTTTATCAGAGGGTTTTCTTCTGATATAGTTCTTATTTTTTATTGATTTGATGCCTATTAATGTATGTATATGAATTTTTGTATTAGACATATTTCTGAATAGTTTTTATCTGCTTTTTCCATTGTTTTTTAAAGATTATATCAAGTAAGCTATGTTAATATCATCAAGAAATATAATAAATTTGTAGTTTCATAAAAATCTTGCATCACTAATATCTTCATGTTTTTTTCTTAAATTTGACATAGGAGAGCAAGGCCTGACTCCCCACCTAAAATCGAAAAATGAATTTTAGGAACGACTGATGGAGGTTTGAATAGGAAAATTTTATTGAGAAAGAAAGCTTCTGCCTCAGAGAGACAGAAGGGGGTACCTGGAAAAATGAGTAGCCAACTCACCTCACTTTTAAGAGGGCTTTTATGGAACAAAGACCTGAGGTGAGGCGGGTTTAAGGTGTGAGCTTCCAATAAGATTTGAATAGGTGGACAAATTAGCAATTAACCAATGGATAAAGTGGGGGCTTCCAATATAATTTAAAAGAAATTGGTAAATCAATGGAATTACAACAAGGACAATTATCTAAGTAATCTTGTTCAAATGGAGTTCAACGAGAAATCAAGTCAGATAGGGTCTCTTTGATCCCAGGTGGGCCAAATTCTTGACCCTTTACCCTGGGGAGTTTACAATTACTACATTCCTGGGGAGGGGATGGATCTAGATCTTGATTCCCATTGGCTTAGTTATCCAGGAGAATGAGGCCTTATCACTCAGTTATCGGGGAGTTCTGCTGATGTCCTTGACCTTTGGTAACAGTCTCCCTTCTTTGTGAGTTTTTTCATCGGCCTGCTCTGTCTGTCTGCCTGCCATATATCTAACTAGCTTTTCTACCTATAATAAACTGACTAGAAATTCTAAGATGTCTGTCACCTTTCAAAGACAAGTTAAGATTCATCCAAAATAAAGTCACCCAGAAGTCCTTAAAAATATGGCCAGTCAGGTGCTGGGGATTTAGCTCAGTAGTTTCAGCACCTGCATTGCAAGCACAAGGCCCTGAATTCCCTCCATGGTAATTACATACAACAATGCCAGGCATAGTAACTCATACCCACCAACAACCAGTACAATATATAACAGTCCTGTGTGTGGTGGCTCTTATGCCTGTAATCCCAGCACTTGGGAGGCAGAAGCAGGAGGATGCTGAGTTCAAGGCTGAGTTTGGAATTTGCCTGAACTACAAAGTGAGATCCTGTCTCAAAAAAATATATATATATATGATCAATAAATTTCAATAACTAAAACTATTCATCAGAGCAAAATTTACCAAGTGAAAAATCATAGAACAAATTAAAATTGATAAAAAATATTTCTAATTAATTAAAATATACTCAAAGAAAGAATTCCACACATTTAGTAGAAAAATGTAGAGTGATGATACAGTCATAGAAAAGGAAAAATATTACTGTAAACATTAAAGATACTCAATATTAATTTTTACATAATAATTACAAATTAAAACTGACTTTCAGCTGGGAATTTAGCTCAAGAGGTACTCTGCCTATCTTACAAGCACAAGGGCCCAAGTTTGATCCCCAGTAACACAAGAAAAAATAAAACAAAACAAGACTGTTCTATAATCTCAGACTGACAGTTTGGCAAAAATCAAAAATTTAATAGACACTTTCACATATTGCTAGTGAATTTTAAATAACTGCCATAATTTTCCATTTTTCTTGCCCTAACTAGTATGCAAGTAATCTTTGAATCTAGATTAAGATAGAAATAATCAACTGCTTTATTCATCACTTAAAATTTTAAGTTTTCATCTGTAGTGATCAAATCTATAACAATTCAATTTGATCAAATACTTGTCAGCCAAAGTATTTGATTGGCTGATTATCTATTATTCACTATATCATTATCCTTGCAATAAAAAAGATATCAAAATCTTTTTGAAGAGAAGTTTTTTTTAATTACATTAATACACTGGAAATAAATGACTGGGAACAATTTATAGTCTATTTTTCACAAACCAGACTGAATAAGAAATACAAAGGACCCCATTTTCTCAGAAGATTATTTTCCCCACATGTCATGTGATGTAACTTCAATTTGATGCTTTGAAGCCTCCAAGTAAAATTACTTGGTTTTGATACTTAAATATTTTACCTTGAATTCTCTGACTTTTTACATACATTCTTTTGATTTGATTGTTTGCTAATATAACTGAATCAGTTCATAAATATACAATTCATTGGAATGTGTTACAAGTCAACTCAAAGTTGAGAGTTTATATAGTGTATTTCCTGTTTGCTTAGCCTGTAAACTAGGAAAACTCTCCCTTGGCTTGTCTTATTCAAGGGTACGTTGTCTTTCTAGACTCAATGTCCCACTGCCTCCTACACTTTCCTATAACAGGACTCAGCACAAGTCTCTCCATCACACGGATCATCCCTGTCCCAATACAGCTCAACACTCAGATGTATAACTAGTTTGACACAGAGGTTCTGGATAGAAAGTACCTAATGAGAAGGAGAAAATGTCTGCTTTTAAAGAATAAAATATAGATCTCTATACAGCTTCTCCAGATACACAAATGTTAGCTTACTCACATCATTTAATGTCCATGTGAAAAGTTATGATCTATACTTTGCTATCCCTAAATATTCCCTAAACTTTTACCCCCATGTTCAGAGATTTATTTTCTTTATTTATTTTCAATATTTTTTGGCTTTTGTTGTTGTTGTCCCAGCCTCTATTTTTAACCACACTAAATTTCCCCATGCTTCACATATGGAAAGTATGAAAATATGAGTCAGCAAATCTTTTCTTATATAATTGCTCTTATGATTTATAGCAGAACTTATTAAAAGAAACCAAACAAACAATACAAATGTTCTCAGTAATAGGTTAAGGGAAATAATAGGCCTAAATTCAGAAGATGCTTAATTTTGTTGTCTTGTACTGAGTGATATTGTTTGTGTACAACATAGCTGGTCAAGATTTTACTTACTCCTCAAAAACTCCTTGTTGGCATACAGGAAATGGAAGAATGAGTTCATATTCCATTAATTTGATTATTTAGCAAACTGTTTATAGAAAAACCTAGTTAGTTAGTTTTTGGATAATGCAAATGATAACAGTGTATTGATAGAATATCATTTACAATAAACCATGATGTGGTTTGTTAAGAAGTTCAGCATTTCTCACACTGAATGGAAATAATTCCTTGGGGCTTATCTTGTTTTAAAGGACTTCTGTTGTCTATATTGAAGTCATCATCATCATATTTATTTTAAAAGCATAGACTTAAAAAGCCTGATGACAAATACCAAATGTCATTCAGATTACAACACTAAGAATATAATCTTCTTTATCTAGCTGATTTTTAATAATTACATAATATATGGAACTCAAGTAAAACTTAATGGCAGTATCACCTCTCATATTCAAAGCTTCTCCTAGCATGTGACACAAACTGTTTTTCCAAACCTTCAGGTGAAATGGGATCAGTTTGTTGTCATATTGACCTCAAATGTCCTACACCATGTTTACAGAGGCCTAACATTTGAAAACAGAACTAATTATGCTACCTTACCCTAAGAATCCAGAGTTACAGATTCTTAATATCCAGAAGACTGAAAATTCTTTAAGATTTATGAGAATTTTTTAATATATACCAGTTTGATTTTATGTAATATTACTTGATCTAGAATATTTTACATTGCAATAAAATCATTTGAATAATATTCTGTATGATAAAGGCCAAGTACTAAGTATTAAGTTTCTGGTTATAATGGTGAAATTTAGAAAAAGAACTTATGTCTTTAGATGATTAATATTTACAGACTCTAATTCAAAAACTATGACAAAGACACAAACTAGTTGTAGTGACATTTGTATCTCTTAAAACTCAGTGCTAAAGAAAGGGAAGGTATTACATCTTAAGAAAAAAGTCAAAAGCTTTGTTTAATAAGTAAGAAAACATACCTTTAACAAACACTGGTAGCCACTGATGCCAAATTAAAAATTTTCATAAGCTCAATCACTTCATATACAGACATGAAACAGAACTTAATTATATCCAAACAATCTTAAAATCATTATCTCTATATATCTTTATGCAAAGTTAAAGGATATATGTAAATTGAACCATGGCCTTTGAATCGAGCTAAATCTTAGCCCTTTATATTTTTATTTGCAGCAAAGGTCTCAATAAATCACTACTTTACCATAACTAGGCTCCAACTTCTACTCTTCCGCTTCAGCCTCATAGGCTGCTGTAATTAGAGATGTACCCCACCATGACCAGTTGTAAAAATACATGATTTAGTGTTGACACTATTATGGGTCATTTGGTTTTGTTAATAAGAACTTCAAAAACGACCCAGTTTTCAAAGTAAGAATAAAAGGAAAACAAAACTCACTGTCCAGAGAAAACATTGAGCAGTATTTTTGTATATATATTACATATCCATTATATATATTCTATATAATATGTAATATTATATAATATATGATATTAATATATAATATAATATATTATGATGAGTGGGTTGCTGGTGGAATAAAGGGTAAATAATATAAATATCATATAATCCTCAAGTGTTATCCATTGGTTTCTTGCATGGATTTGTTGCAATTTGTGTCCATTTCAAATATATATCTTAAATTCAGTTTTTAAACTAATAAAGCATGGATATCAAAATCTGTTGAAATGAAGCTATAACATGCTCACCTGTATGTAATGGGAATAAACTCATTATTAGTTTCCTGTGAACATACAGATGTCCAGAGTGCGTGCAGGAAGCTGTGGGACTGTTTCTAACTAGGTGTTATTCTAGGATGGCTCAGAAATGCCTTTATAAAAAATACATTTTTGTGCTTTCATGCTTAGTTTTGCTTATCAAATAACTTGAAATAGTTTTCCTAATCTGATCTACATTCAGCAACTTGATCCATGTTCTCCTCTCATTTGAATTTATGTACGCAAGTGACATGCTAAGGATACAAAATTATTTCTCATAGAAACCAATTTCACAACCAGATGGTGAAGTCTTTTCCAGGAGAAGATGGTTAACAGAAATACAGACTAATGAAAACAATATCAACAAAAACAATACAACATCTATTTTTTAAAGGAAATCCTCAATCAAAGAATTGAGTCCTGAGGAATGAGCACACCTCATCAGAAGTGTCTGTGCTCTCTTTCTGGTGTTTGTCAGCTCTGAAGCTGCTGGAAGCACCAGATCTCTTGTTTCCAAAGAGCTGCCTGTGTTGGCCTCTCTTTCAGATGATCATGTTGCAAAATCTGAAGTTCTGTTGCAATAAACACCAGATTTCAAAGGAAAAGCAAGGGAAATTGTGCAGATGAAACTACATTTTCATAGTAGCAGCCAGTAGTACATGATTGTGTGTCTAAACAATGCCTCCTATTCCAATATAATATTAGATCAACAAAGACACTGATTTTGAGTTAGATTTAGAAGAGAACATATTTAGGGTTTGTGGAAACATAGGGCTGTCTACTGTATAACCTAGATAAATTGATACTTTTTATCCCTCTTGAAGCAGCCATATGCAAACATGTAACTTTGGAACTATGTTATTCTAGAGTCATCCTCAGCCAAATGTACTTGAAAAGTGCTTGGGCATAGTGACAGCAATTCTAACACTAACACAGGCAAATGTCTCCTAAGATAATGTTGAGATTGTAACAAAAAAGTAAGGAAACAAATTTTATATATATGGGGGGGTGGTAGGGTGGGTGGGGCTATGGGAAAAAATGAGAATTAAGTTGTGTCTTATACTGGTACAAATCCCCATTATGGAGTGCCATCATGATGTGTATATTTAATGTACCAATAAAGATAATAATAAAAAAAAGAATTCTAAGAAAGAGATCTAAGGCAAATAAAAGCATATTTTTAATAATTGTTTTCTCCTGATGCTTGTATAGTTTTAAATTGAAAATGGTAACCTCAAATAATAACATCTCATCAATTCTCTTGATTTTTCAAAAGCCTCTTTACTTCTTAATTAACATTATAGTATCTGTAACATTGAAGTTTTAGAGAATAATGTTTAAAGAAGACAAAGGAGTTCAAATATCTAAAAGCTACATACATGTTTATAAACTGCGAAGAAAACTAATAAAACTATATTCAGAACATGAAGGAAACTGTACCATATTCTGTAGCACAGAAGTGTTGTTTTATTTATATATTTTTACTCACCGTTCTTTTTTATTTTTCTTGATCCTTTCCATCCCTCCATGGATTTATATGTCTAGAGATCAAACACTCTTAACTGTTACAAAAATAAAAGTTGTTAAATGTCTACCATGAGAGAAAGTAATTATGTTGGTGCACCTATTTTACAGATGGCAAAGTTGAAGCTTGAAGATGTTAAGTGATCTTCCCCAAAGTGATGGCTCTCTGCACCAAATAAGGCATTTAATCCAATTCTCTGAACTCTCAGGTGAGAGTGATTTTCTAGTACACTACTTTTCAGCCCTCCAGAGTTCGTATTTCTTAAATGCTCTGGAATTAATACACCAAAGTGGAACATATGGCAAAGTTCAAACCAATTTTATAGCTAATTATGCTGATAAATGGGAATTGTGGCTGAATTCGTATTGAAGATTATATATGGCTGTTGACATTAAGTTTCTAATAGCAAATGTTTATTGTAAGTGGCTGGTAGAGACCGTATTTAAAATGGCAAAATTTACATGGAATATGACTGAAAAACTTACCTTAAGTCATATCACAATTAATGCTTAACAAGTGGTAAGTACCAATTTTTTGTGTGTAAAACACATTCACAATTCAATAACTTACTTTCTCAATTTTCCTTTCTATGCTACCTGTCATAAATAATATCAGTAATTATTCAAATTGATAATGTGATGTGATTGTTTTCTGTTTTCCTAAATCTTTATAAGACTACGAAGACTATTTGTTCCATTTATTTCTGCTAGAGTTTCTCTACTGGACTTTCATTCTTCACTCCTCAGTACAAGACAAGCCACATGGAAGTGTAATTGTGGGCAAGACCCTCTATAAAAGTGAACCAAAATGTCAGTAAAGTGTTACATCTCATAAAAGATGGAAGCTTCACTTGCTACTTTAAAAAAAAGGGAAATGGCATTACTGGCTCTTTTCCTTTAGATAAAAAAGAAATATTAGAATAATTTATTAGTCATAATGGACTAGAGAATATTCTATAATACATAGAGAATATTGATTCTCTAGAGGAAAATAATGTAAATATTAATAGTTTTCAGTAAAACATAATCTGTTGAGTCAAAACTAGGACAAACTAAACAATGAAGATCATAGAAATATAAACTTTTCATCTTGAATTTTCTCTTAGAATGAGTTTAGAAATCCATGATTTATTTTTATATGAAATATTAATATCACTTTCATGAAATGTACTATTTTAACTGTTAATTTAAAATGTTAAATATTGATTGTATATTGCTATTCTGTTTACAAATGAGTCCTTACTCTAAAAATATCATTCATATAAGTTAATATTCCAATCAAGAAGAAATCCAATTCAATGATTAAAATCTTTCACTGGCCAGACTAATGTTATCACTAAGCTAAGTCTCTTTTCACTGACCCATACTAAATTTGACAGAAACATGCTAAATGATGGCCTTTTCAAGCCGTAGTCTCCCTTAGCAAACACACAGATACTCTCATTCCATAGCAGGAAATGTATGAATGCACTGCAAATTGGAAAAATTTATAAAATCCCAACCGCATTCCCAATTCAATTTGTTTAAAAGCCAGGGACATCACAAGGCAGGCACAGACACTTCTACCCCTTTTAATGTAAAATAACATTAAAAACTGTGAAACAGGGTCGGGGAGTTAGCTCAGTGGTTCCGGCGCCTGTCTTGCAAGCTCAAGGGCCCGGGTTCGATTCCCCGGTAACCACATAACAATACTGGGTGTAGAGACTCACACCCAGCAGCAACCAGTACCACATACCACAGTGCCGGGCGTGGTGGCTCATGCCTGTAATCCCAGCATTTGGGAGGCAGAGGCAGGAGGATTGTGATGTGAGTTTGAGGCTGAGCTCAGGGCCAGCCTGAACCACAAAGCGAGACCCTGTCTCAAAAAACCTAAAAAAAAAAAACAAAAACAAAACAAAAAAAACAAAACTGTGAAACATTAAAGGGTTAATAATTTCTGTAATGACAATAATAATAAACCAATAAGTAAAATAATTGGTTTTCTGATGAATGCCCAAATAATAGGTAGGAATTCATAAAGCCAAAAATGGTTAGTCTCACTTGTGTGGAAGAGAGAAAAACTGAATGTATACAAGCAGAGAGAATGACTATTACCAGAGTTAGGAGGGAAGAGCAAAAAATATGGGTCAAAATGTACAAACTTTCAGGAGAACAAAATGATACACATTTGAGATGACAGTTATGCTAATTATATTGATTCAATCAGTCCACATTGCATAACTATAACATAGTACTAACTTAAACCCAAAAGTACATATAATTATCAAATGAGAATCAAGTCATGTCATATTCTGGTACAAACTCTCAATGTTGAATGCAATGATGATGTGTATTTATAAAGTACCAATAAAGATTTGAACTTTTTAAAAAGTACATATAATTTATTAATATTTAATTTAGAATTGAAAATATTAGGTGAGTGAATATATACTCTTGAGTCATTCTAACCAAACGATTATAATTCCCATAAATGAACCTTAATATGAAGAATAAAAGATGTACATCTTAGTTAAGGCTCTATATAATGTTTTAACCCTTTCTAAAAATGGTTTCTTGGCCTTTATCTTGGTTAATCTCATCACAGAACTAACAGTGATGATAGAAGTGAAATGAGGTTGCACATGTGGGCCCTCGAGACTGTTGTGTTCTAGGGGGCAGCTAGGAGCAGATAGACTGGCAACATAGCCCAATACTCATTAGGGGAAGAATAAATGAGTCAGACCTAGCCCGGACCTGCAGTAAAAAGTATAATGGGTTCATATCCATTGTCAGCTTTGACCCTTCACCTTCTCATGGCTATAATAAATATTTATGATAGTATCTGCTATGTTAAAACTGACCAAAAGATTGATCACCTGCTAAAATTATTTTTTATGGTACATTTATTATTACAAGTGCGCCATCTGAGTTTGATTCCCAGTATAAAAAAAAAAGTGCCACACTGTCAGAAATATATTTAAATTATTGATCTTACATGTTAATTGCTCATTTAAAATAATAGTTTTTATGCTATGTGAGAAAATAACAACTACACAAGTACTTTGATAACACTAGAAGCAAAGTAAAAGAAATAATTTGAAAAATACTCCCAGTGGATAGAACTTAAATGAGCACTGTCAGGAATTTAGGGTGTTGTTATGTTCAGCTTGTCTCTGTCACTAAATTGCCCAGTGACTTGGTAAAATCAATCTGCAGCTTTAGTTTCTTTAATGATCAAAAGATTTTATTGGCATTTCCAGGTCTAAACACTGTATGGTTGGATTGTAATGGACTATGAAGTTGAAAAAGTCTCCCTTTTCTCTGGAATATGAAGAGCTTTGCAAATTTTTCCCTTTGTGATTAACAGAGTGAGTACTGGAAGCACTTCCTGTAATGGAAATATATATTTGTATATTGGCATGCTCCCAGGAAAGCATGTAAGGGAGTAAGGAAAACGAGAAGGAAAGAGAAAGAAGCTAAGTAGTGATGTGGCTTAGCTGTAAGTCTAGCGCCAGTATGATTCTGCAGGAACTTCTAAAACAGAAACACCCCACAATGTCTGTTCCTCCTTTTAGGCAGGAAAGGATGGATTCATATTCCAGCAAGGATCACTTGAATTTTAGCAGAAGACAGCTATTGTCTCTCAGTCCGAATGTAGCAATCTCTACAGCAGCCAGAAATAGCCAGTCCTGGGTAAGACCCCAGCTGTCTCTAGTACATTATGTTCGATGTCCTACATATCAAAGCCCTTGAATGTATGCAATAGATTTCCATAAATAGCCCAGACATATGAATCATTTTATACAACCCTCAAGTTGCATTGCTTCATCTTTTCTGAAGACAGGGTACTAACCTTTGAAAATTGCTTGATCTTTACCAACTTATAGTTACAGAGTTTACCTTCTCTATTTTTTGAGCATCACAATGGTCTTATGCTGTTGACAACAAAGCAATTTAGAGTGATGGTCTTACATTATATTACTATATTACAAAAATGTATACATTAAAAACAAAGTAGGGTAAAGAAAGTCTTAGGAACTGACTGAAGTTTCTCTTTTTTGACCAGAAATACAATTCTGACTTTAAAAATCAAAGATGTGCTGATCTTTCTTCTACAGCACTAACTTCATCAAAACTATGTGAAATCTATGGAGCAATTTACAGCTTTTCTCTTAAAAAAGAGAAGTTGTGGGCCGGGGGTTTAGCTCAGTGGTTCTGGTGCCTGTCTTGCAAACGCAAGGGCCCGGGTTCGATCCCTCCCTCCCCCGCAGTAACCACATACAATATCGGGCTTGGAGACTCACACCCAGCAGCAACCAGTACCACATACCACAGTGCCGGGCATGGTGGCTCACACCTGTAATCCCAGCACTCGGGAGGCAGAGGCAGGAGGATTGCTGTGATGTGAATTTGAGGCTGAGCTCAGGACCCACCTGAACTACAAAGCGAGACCCTGTCTCAAAAAACCTAAAAAAAAAAAAAAAAAGTAAAAGAGAGAGAGAGAGAGAAGTTGTAAAGAAAGAGATGGGGTTTTTTCTATGAAATTTAAAGTAAAATTTTATTACAGCCTCGACATTCACTTTAACACATCCTTCAGTAAGAGATTCCATGGTGCTTCTGAGCTGTTCTTCTCCCACATTTCATGTCTCACTATGACGGCCTCGTGTAATCCCTGGGAGAGTATGACTCATTTTCTGTTTAGGTTTCTAGAATAAAATATCCCTGGTTTTCACTTCCTTTGAGATAAATCACATTAGTTTTGACACTCTTGTATTATTTCCACCAGAATGTTTCCCTCCCAGCACTGCTTTATTTTCATTATTTTGCAACAAGAAACAGTAGAACACAAAAT
>PVIR01016075.1:0-37202 GCA_004026965.1 Petromus typicus
AACACTGGGCATGAAGACTCATGCCCAGCAGCAATTAGTACCACATACCACAGTGCCAGACCATACCTGTAATCCCAGCACTCGGCAGGCAGAGCAGGAGGACTGCTGTGATGTGAGTTTGAGGCTGAGCTCAGGGCCAGTCTGAACTACAAAGCAAGCCCCTGTCTCAAAAAAAAAAAAAAAAAGATTGCCATCACTGCCAGAGACTGTTGGTAAAATGCCCTAACCTGTTTCTGGTTTACAGTGATCTAGTTATAGTATAATTTGTAGTACTCAATAGATAACAGTACACTGTAAAGTACAATAGTGGTTTATAATTTAGAGCAATCTCTCCTCATGTCCCTGCTGTTTTCTACCACTCAGCAGGTCCATTCTCTCAAGCGCCCTAAGACCTTGGATTCCTCATCGAGCCATTTACCAAGTCAGCCAGATGGTGGTGGAGGCAGTTTGCCAGCTGTACTTCTGAAGCCCACATCTCTCACGCTGTCTTCATCTCAGAGGTCCATGCTCTCGCCTTGAAATAGATATTTTCATCTGTGTCCTGCAGGTTCCTCAGTCCCACTACTCCCTGCTCTTATGCACTCACTTCCCTGTAGCCCGCCTCAAAGCCACTGGTCTCTGCGGGAAGGTCCACCACACAGGACATTCCCATCTGCCATTCACACACTGGATGGCTTGTGTCGCTCTCAGCCAGTGCCAAATTGCCAGCCTATTTCCAGTTCCCAGAAACTCCAGTCATATGGCCTGTGTTCTAGAATGAACTTGAGCACCAGTACAAGAACAAGCACATGGACCCCCAACTAGCAAAACCTGTGAAATGTTCAGAATGAGGCACAGAGTTAAACATATAGAGACAATTACACAAACACTTCATCCATCATCAGAAGCTCTTATTAGAATAATAAGAAAATGGTTTTTAATGTACAGTTCATGGATGGGAAACAAAGTTGCCCCAAATCACATGACTCCCGAATCAGGAATCCTGCCTTCTCACTCCCTCTTTCCCCAATGTTGGGAGCAGACACTGTCTCTGAGGACAATAACCATCTGTCCCTTAGTACAGGGCATGCCTGCTTCTTATTTTCTAAATTCATACATTAAAAGAGATAAATTTTCCATTAAACTGCTTATCTGTGCCAGCAAAAAATACTTAGAGAACAAATATGGCCTGGAAAGTGAAAAATCAACAGATATATTTTTTTATTAAAAAATTTTTTTTGGCTTTTTGAGACAGAGTCTTGATTTGTAGCAAGTTCAGCAGGCTGGCTCTGAACTCACTATGTAGCCTAGATCAGCCTTGAACTCTCAACAATCCTCCTGCCTCTGCCTCTCAAATGCTGGGACAACAGGTGTGAGATACCATGCCCTGGATTGTGGTATGTGGTACCAGGGATTGAACTCAAGACTTTGTGCTTGCCAGGCAGATGTTGGAACCACTGAGCTAAATCCTATATACATGGGTGGTTTATAATTTAGAGCAATCTTTCCTCATGTCTTTTTATATATATATATATATATATATATATATATATATATATATATATATATATATATATATATAGCCCACAACTTTACTTATTTACATATATACCCCAAAAAAGGTGGTAGCATTTCTTTACACCTCTGTATCACAAAGTCAAGGAGAAAACAACAGTAACCAGAGGAGTCCAGGGTTTCGGGAAACTCTTAAACATTCACTAATGTAGTTGACTTGAATGAGATTTTTTAAAAAATAAAATAACAGGATGACCCTATGATGAAAACAGCTCCTTACCCCATCTTTTAACCTTTTCTCTCTGAGGATCCATAATGATGACCATATGATGATTATAATCAGTTTTCTCCAACATATTCTAGTCATCGGTATTAGCACCCCTAGCTTCACTGGTGAGAAATGGGCCTTGTTGATTTGAGAGCTCAATCAGTATTTATTGGTGGCCAATTAAGTGCCAGGGTTGTACCAGGAATGATGGAACAACACTCTCTTATGGAACTTTCTGGAAGAGTGGGAACATTCTCCACTATGCTGTCCAATACAATAGCTGCTGGACACACAAACTACTGAGCACTTAAAACATAGCGAGTATAATTAAGGAACTAAATGTATTTTAATTAATTTAAGCTTAAATAGCCTCACGTGGCTGTGACTGTTACATTAACTGTATGGCTATGTGGGACACCAAGATATGAGAAAATATGGTCACTGCATGGGCTGGTCATTTTCTCATGGTTGGAACAAAATACCCACAACTGACAGAAGGAGAGGTCTTTTTTGGCTCAGAGTGTTAGATGGTTACAGTTCATAGTTAGCCAGGTTCAGGGCAGAAATGGCACAGCAGAAGAAGTTGCTTATATCACAGTGCTCAGAAAGTAGAGATAAAAGGGAGGCGACAAAGAGGAAGACAAACACACTCAGTCACACCCCCAGTGAGCCACCTCTTCTGACCAGACCCGCCTTCAAACTGCAAGTCAGCTGCATCACCCCCAAGATTCAATCACCTTCCAAAAGCCCGCCTGTGAGCACATGAGTCCATTTGGGACACTCTTAATCTAAACCATAACACTATACACAGGGTCTTCATGTTCCACCTGGAGGAACAAGACAAGGACACGCAAAAGGTAACTCCTAATTACCAGGTATTAGTAGGTAAAGATGTTAAGTGAATGACCTGAGCAACAGGGTTTGTGGAAATTAAAGAATCTGGGGAAGATGTCACAAACAGCAAGACACGAGTGACAGGGCCTAGGAAAGAAGCAGAATCGCCTGACCCAGAGATGGCTGACACTATCTAGTGTGTCTCAAGCTACGTGTGTTCACACAGCTCCTCGGCCATAAAAACAGCAAAGTTAGTGTAACTTCACTTGGAGAAAAACTGGTTATTTTTGTGACCAGTAGAGACAAAAAAAAAAAAAGGGCCAAAAAACAGCCCATATAGAAGGCCTTTCTGGAGACATCCAAAAATCTCTTCTTGCCCTGACAACCTAACAGGCAAGACAGTTCCAGTGGGGAAATCACAGAGTTTGCCAGAGCTGAGAGAGCTCAGGATGAAGAAGTGGACAAAGCTTGAGACATCAGGCAACCTGAGGCAGAAAAGAAAAAAAAAAACTTTTGGGTTACACAGATTCAAAAAAGTCTTTGGCTCACTATGGTATTTGCATGGGGACAAAAGGGAGAACAAGATACAACAGCTAAGAAGGATGGTCTTGGTTTCGGGGGAGGGGCATCCAGGGTCAATTTACACTGCCCTTGCAATGCGTTTGGCTGCACTCAAACAATTAGTTTTCAGAAACTATGGCCAACATGGACCTCCTCTGCATCACTATCAGAGCTGCGCACACAGCAGCTCCCATGCATGGAAAGGTCCCGTGTCACCATCTCCACTTTACCCTGTCCACTTCCCCCATTCTTTGTGACAATGGCTAAGCTTCTCCACTTCCTCAGATGGGTAACACTGCTCTCCTTGTCCTCTGCCGTGACGAAAAACCCATGAGAATCTAAAGAACTTACAGTAGGGATATAATAGATGTGCCTGTTGTGTGCTGTGGTGGCTTGGCGCCTAAATGCTGGCCAAGAAGATCTCTATCTCAAGGCCTACACTACATTCAGGGATATGCTTTTATAATCTAGATTCATCTTTTTAGTAGGGCAAAAGGATCATCTAAATTCAGCTTTTAGAGCCCCGGACATGAAAGTAAACATTCCAAGGGATGCTAGCTTCAGTGATCAACTAGCACACTGGAAGAGAAGGCTCATACTAAACAGAAAATATTCAGAACTGTCTTATTGAGCAGATGGAAATAGGTATGGTTCTGAAATCTTGGCAGAAGGTCTTTAGGAGACAACATTCACAATAAAAGGGAAAATGAGAGAGAGGGAGCAACCCTGGACCATCCAACCTAAAAGTGACCCTAGGTCATGATCTGATCATCTGTGTGAGGTAAGAGATGTGGCACAGAATCAACTGCCTGGGTCCTGAGTTCACATCTCACAACTATCATCCTGTGATTTAGCAGTGTGTGTAACCATGGGGAGGGCTCCTCAACCCACAGAGCCTAGGCTTCCTCATCTATGAAAGGCCCTATGGACTGAAAGATGGCACCAAAGGATCAAATACAGCCACCTATGCGGAGAAGAAGGAACCCTTCTCCACTGTTGGTGGGACTGTAGACTCGTATAACTCCTATGGAGAACAGTTTGGAGATTCCTCAAAAAGCTAGGATTAGAAGTCCCATTTGACCCAGCCATCACTCTGCTATATATATACACAAAAGAATTAAAAGACTCATATCACAGTGACATATGTGCACCCATGTTTATAACGGCTCAGTTTGTGATTGCTAAATCTTGGAAACAACCCAAATGTCCATCAACTGGACACTGGATAAAAAAGCTGTGGTTCTTCTACAGAATGGAGTATTACTCTGCCATAAAAAATGATAAGTTTGAATCATTTCTACTTAAATGGACATACCTTGAGGACATCCTCATAAGTGAAATAAGTAGGTCACAGACGAGTAAATATCGTGTCTTTTCTCTGGTATGAAAAAATAAAGATGTAAATGAGTTCTAGAATTGTGTGTTATATATTGTGAAATAGAAAATACTCAAAGTGAAATAGGGTAAAGGGGGAAAAATAATGAGATTATACCAGAAAAGAAAGGAAACAAAGTTTATGTATATGAGGGGGGTGGGTAGGGTGGGTAGGGCTATGGGGAAAAATGAGAATTAAGTTGTGTCATATACTGGTACAAATTCTCATTGTAGAGTGCAATCATGATATGTATATGTAATGTACCAATAAAGATTTCAATAAAAAATATAAATAAATAAAAATAAAAATAAAATAAAATAAAATATACCCACCTATCATGTACACTAATACCACGGACTCCTTTAGAAAAGATCTTGGTTGAATGTGTGTACACATGTGTAATTATCTGATTGGCATTTACTTTTCTTATCTGTAAAACATCATTATAGCAGGGACCAGGTCTATTTTTTCTTTCATTATTATATCGCAAATTCTAACATGCTATATGCAGCACATAGTAGGTTTCAAATTAACATGTGTTCACTAATTGAGTAAGTCATTAATGGAGCTCGTGTATGTGAAAATGATCTACAAAACATGAAGTACAGTGAATATGCCTGTGAATCTTACTTGGTATTGACCATGACAAGAGAATTAATCCTCTTAGCTGCTGGAAACCATTCTGCATTCATTAAAGTAACAAAACTGCTATATTTGAAGGACATCATAAGGAAAGAGACTCTTACAAGCTGCCCCACAGTGCCCTATTTCAGGATTCTCTTCATAACCATGTCAAAATACCCCTCTCATCTGTGTTTAGATGGAGTATCGCTTTATTCTGATCCATAGATGTTCACTGCAGGAGTCTGGTTGAGTCATATGGGCATTTAAAAGAGCGAGATGTCTGTTGGCTAAATCGGCAGGGCACCTGGTGCTGGAGCAGGAAAAATGCATTCCAGCCATGGGTAGGCCAAGAAAAGCACTTGGGGTCCCACCATCCCCCACCTTTGGTTCAATCCAACTCTATATCCAAAGTGCCATGGGCACTAGGAGCCAAAGGAAACTGCACTGGCCAAAGCCAGGGAGAGCTTGCTCCCCCATGCTGATCCATTCAAGGGAACAAAGCCTTTCCAAGTTGCACTGAGCTGGTCTGGTGATGGAAGGCCTTTATGCAGGTCTCCAAGGAGATGACTCAGATGCTGTCACCATAGAAACTGTTGCTATCATCTATTGTCCATCACCCCTGACAGTAAAGAAAGGAGGGGGCACTGTGGTTTGGTGGAGAAGGAAATAAGAAGAGTTGGATTTAAGTCAAGACAAAAAATATATATACTGAAGTGGGTTCCTGAAGACTTCAATAGTATATACAACAAAATGGAAATGAATTAGGGCCATGAGTGCTGATTAGTCTGTCATTTGTGTTGGTGAAGCTGAGGTGAATGAAGCAGCATGTACGAACACTCAACGAGGATGTCTACAGGGAACACTCAGGTGTGAGGCTCCTCACATGGTCCAGACGATAACTTCTGAAACGGTAGGAAAATAAGGAAACTCAGGAATGCTCTCCACCTTTACCTTCTTCCCTGCTGAAAACTTTCTTCAAGTGAAAAAAAAGTGCATTAGAAGTCTCTGATTTTTGCCACTGCCCTTAAAGTGTTGAGCTTTTAAAATCTAATGCAAAATGATAGGTAAATTAGAAAAGTTCCTGAAATAACAGACACACTGAAAAGTACATGGATAATGGAAGATATGCCAGACTTGGCATCAAATCAGAAGATCAGAATTTAAAGGTTAATTTCAGTACTGTATTGGTCTAAGTCTGAAGTATCTCTTCTATTATGTTCTTCTGTTATATTCTCTTCTATTATTTCCCCCTGTTCCATATGGTATACTATGTTTTACTTGTCAAAATAATATACTTAGAGGCCAAGGGAGTTAGCTCAGTGGTTCCGGCGCCTGTCTTGCAAGCGCTAGGGCCCGGGTTCGATCTCCGGTAACCACATACAATACTGGGTGTAGAGACTCACGCCCAGCAGCAACCAGTGCCACATACCACAGTGCCAGGCGTGGTGGCTCACACCTGTAATCCCAGCACTTGGGAGGCAGAGGCAGGAGGATTGCTGTGATGTGATTTTAAGGCTGAGTTCAGGGCCAGCCTGAACCACAAAGCAAGACCCTGTCTCAAAAAACCTAAAAAAAAAAAAATAATAATAATAATAATTATTATTATTAAAATCCCATAGCCAGATTAAAAAAATAAAGACTTTTGATTTTGAATACTCCAGAAAGAAGCATTTGGAAGTGGTTGTAACACCTGGTTTTCTATGTGAAATGTAGTTCACCAACTACTATGAGATTAAAACTGTGGAAGAGACCTGGAATGGTGGTGGTACGTGCTTTATACTCTCAGCAGTCTGGGAGGCTGAGGTAGGGGAATCTCAAACTTGAGCCCAATCTGAGTAACTTAGCAAGATCATATCTCAAATTTTTAAAAATAAATACATAAATAAAAATGGCTGGGGATGCAGCTCGCTGTGAAAATCTTGGGTTCAACTCCCAGGGCTATAAAACTACAAACAAATTAGTTGCAGAAGAGAAATGGAATACACACTCACAGCTTCTTTCTTCTCAAGGCCACTGGAGCATGTAAAGGCATCAAGTCTAACAATTAGACCACCTTTTCCCCCAACATAGTCTTGAGAAGTTAAAATTTCAATAGGGCTTAGATTCTGAAATTGTAGGAAAGGTTCTCTGGAACAGTAGGGATGGAAAGAAGACACTGCATGAAAGAAACACAAGATGAATCCCCCAGGTTATTGTCAGAGTCGATACATGTACACAATGGGAGTTGTGAAAGCCCTGGAGCCTGGGAACAAAGCAAGAGTAGAAATCCTACCACTGCTACCCCACCTTCTGCCCTGTCTCGAACACTCTATCAACATGGAGATCCATCTTATGAAAAAACACACAAGAGAGGCACACAGCGTGCTTGCTATGTCTGCTCTAGGAAGGAAGGGTTCCTCAAGGCTGGACTCTCCAAGGAGTCAGACAAAGGAACCATTCAGGGGCTCCTGGAAGGGGAAATAAAAAGAAAACATAGATCCGTTTCTCTGGTTCTACAAAAGTGCCTGATTTTTTTCTTTCAAGTTACACTGCTGTGCACTGTCGGGACCCTCTCAGAGCAAGAGCGTCTGTCTGGAGAGGTGAGAGGTGGGATCACGGAAGGCCAGGGGAGGAAAGGCCTTTCCCCTCATGGGTTGACTGGTGGTACAGTCTAATCCTACGTGCCAAGAAGAACCCAGACAATTCAAAGTATACTAGGAGTTCTAGCCCTTCTGTACAAGTCCCCCTTGATGGCCAACAGGAATTCAAAACTAGACTATCAAAAACAAGTTCTAGAAGGACAGGACTTGACACCCTTGTGCCCAAGGAGCTGAGATTCCCACTCTTCTATCATTTCAAATGTAATTCATACAAGATGATTTCTAGAGCTTCACATGATTTTGCCTGACCTGATAATGGATGTCATTTCTTCTCAACAACAGCCTGCCTACTTCAATGAGGCAAATCTCTCAGCTATGGAAAATCTAGTCATGCTCCTTCCTCTCTCCATCTGCCCCCGACACAGCATGCAAAGGGAGAGCCAGAGGGGACCAGATACATCCTCTACCAGGCTTCTCACAAAGGAAGTAAAAAACCAGGGCCACGAGGTCTGGTGAGCGACTCCCTCGTGGTCACAGAGCCAGCTGCACAGGAGCAGATGTGGGCCATTCAAACTGTTATGAACATTCATGTCCAAGACATGTGTTTGTCTGGACACTTACTAAAAGCCTCATCTCAAAATTAAAACTAAAAGGGAACAAAGGCCCTGAGTTCAATCCTCAGTAACTAAAAAAAAAAAAAAGACACATGCTTTCTTTTCCATTGGGTAAATATCTAGGTGCGGAATAGGTGGGTCTTATGGCGGGGTGAAGAGACTGCCAAGCCTTTCCAGAGGGGCTGCCCCATCTACCAATGTACGGGTCCTCTGGTCCCCTCAGCCCCTCCTTGCGCCTCACTGGAGTATTATTCTTTCCACATGATACAACTCCCAACATATGGTCATCTTACTCTTGGGTACATTAATCCCAGTTCCTTGACTACACTAAAATATCTTGGGCCAAAAGCATTATATTTTTTCTAGCCATTTCAGGCACTCACTCCGTAACACTCCACACAAATGACAACATCTATGGAAGCCATGTTTCCTAACAACTTCCGCCCACTCTTTTCAGAAGCTCTAGCTGGCCTGTGTGTTCCAGAGGCAGCACCCAAGGGCCACCTCCAGCACAGCATTCATCCTTCTGAACTGTCCCTCTGCACGCAGTTGTCTTTCTCTTCACTCAACTATGGAATCTTTAAAGACAAAACTCAATCCTGTCGTTTCCAGTATCTGTGTGCTCAACACATATCCCAAAGTCCTATGGTCTTCTTCTGACCCACACTGGTCACAGAACACTCAGCTGTCTCCTGAGTAGGAAACAGTCATTCTCTCCTCCCTCGGAGCATGTTCTTTCTTCAGTTATCATTCTTATTTCCAGGAAGAATTCTATCCACAGGGCAATATGGCCTGTCATCCTCAGGAGGTCAATAATGAGCAATGACATCTTTATCTCCCCAAATGTTCTAATGGTGGTATAAATAAAACACTACAGAGGGGATAATGGTTGGAGCTAAGTGCGTTATTTTAAACCTTTCAGGTTAAGAAAAAATATAAACCTTCACCCATTATCACCCAACATCATTAAAACAGCCCACCTGGGACTTAGAAGAAAGCATTACCAACTCCATTGCCAAAAGGAATACGTCACTTATTTTATTTATTTTAATGATGTTCCGACTCACTCAAAAATCAAGCAGTATTCTGGCCTAAACAGATGTTCTCAGTCTGACCCATTTCTCTACCAAACCTGATTAGTTGACAGGATTTAAAAATGTCTCATCCACAAAGCAACAAGGAACACACAGCTGCTGATGGGTATGTGGGTGGCTTCAGTCACGCCTGTTCCAGTGACGACTGCTATGAATGTTCACGGAGGAGCTGTGTACAGATCCATGCTTTCACTTCTCTGAGGCATTTACCTGGGGTGGTTGGATCATAGCAGGTGTACGTTTAACATTTTCAGAGACTGTCAAACTGTTTTCCAACATGGCTGCCCCTTTCTGCTTTTCCACCAGCAGTGCAGGAGAGTTATAGTCCCTTGACATCCTCATCAATACTTGATATGGCCAGTATTTTACATTTTGAGCCATTTTACAGTCACGGAGTATTCTCTCATCATGGCTTTAATTTGCATGTTACTTATAACTAATGACTCTTAACATCCGACCATGTGTTTGTCATCTCTGTATCTTTACCAGTGAATTTTCTTCTCAAATCTCTTGCTCACTCTTAAAAATGGCTTTGTAAGCCAAGTGCGGTGGTGTACATCTGGAATCCCAACACTTGGGAGGCTCAGGCAGGGGGACTGCTGAGAGCTCAAGGCCAGCCTGGGCTGCATAGAGAGTTTTAGGCCAGACAGAACTATATAGTGACATTCTGTTTTTAATTGAGCTTTGAGACTCTAGTCTATATTTTAGAATTAAATCCATTAGATAGAAATGTCCACAGCAACTGCCTCCCTTAAAGTAAAAATAAAATATCCCTGTTTTCCTTTTTCCTCATACCAGCTTTCTCTCCTCTACCACCAGGGCAGCACTGCAATCTAATCACCTACACAGAGCGATGGGTAGTTGTCTTCCCATCAGCCCGCATCATGCTATCTGGTCATAGTTGTAAACAAACAGGATATCCGGAAGGATTAACACAAACTCACTTTGACTCCAAAGATGCACTAACTGAGAGCAGTTTTTTTTTTTCCCCTGTGTAACATCTGGCCATATCTGGAAACGTTTTTCTTTGTCACAACTGGACAAGGGAATCGTTGCTACTGGTATCTAGTAGGTAGGGGCCGGAGCCACTAATAGACAAATGCATAAGGCATCCCCCCCCCCATGACAAAGAATTACCTGGAAATGTTGCTCTGCATTGATTTACAAATACTATTTTGTAGAAGCTAATCTAATGAAGTTGAAATAATACTGACCCAAAAACCAGAGAACCTGAGTTCTTTTCTCACCTGTGTCACCAAGCAGTTATATAAACCTTAATCAGAGCAACTTCTCACAGGACTAAACATCTCATCTGCAAAAATACAGGGACAATCCAAATGATCCCTGAAACTGCTCCTCTAGTAGCAAAGAAATACAATCCTACAACTCTTTATTCCAAACCACACAGAGCTCGGAGACTCCTAGAAATGTCCTTAGGTTCCACGCTGAAGTTTCCCAGGATGATGACACAGGCTGGTTTGAGGGAACAGTCCAAGAACTCCTCTGAGAGAGCAGAGATCCACTGCAGTCTCAGCAGCTGCCATCCTCCACGGGGTGTGGAGACCAACATCCCTTCGCCTGCCCAAGAGTCCTCTCGGATCCCCAGGCAGATCCCGCTGCACTGGTCAGGCGCCATCTCTGCCGTCCATCCATCCTCAACTTCAGTGATATAAACACACAATCAAGGACAAACTTAACTTTCTTGGCGGACCAGGTGAAAACCTTCCGGGGCCAGACTGCCCAGCTGATCTCCAAGACAGATGTGAGACTGTGCCAAGAATACAACGTCTCTGAAAATCCAGAGAGAGCTTCCAAAATGAGAAAAGTCACCGCACGGGGACGCTGGGACTCACCTCAGCCAAACAATGGCTCTCGCTGCAGATGCAGGCTGTACAGGCCCCGAATCCTAATCAAGTCTCTGCCCCTCGTGTCCCCTTTAGGGGGACGAAGATCCTCCAACAATTCTTGCAACAGCTGCTCTGCAGGTTAAATGAGGTTGAAAATTGCTCCTGTGGGTCCCTGCCAGAGTGAACAGACAGCCAAAATCTCGGACAGCCCATGGGTAAAGCTCTTTAATTTCAAACTGACTAAAAATTAGAAACATTAGTTAAGGAAGAATATTCACCAGGAATGCCCTGGCTTTCCACAGGAGTCCCAGGAGTGGCCCAGAGATGTCCTGGGTGGAAGCACCGTGACTTCTGCCTTAGCTGACGGATTAAGAGGAGGCACAAAGCTGGTCCCTGGGGGACAGATGTTGCAAAACAGACTGACCTGGGAGGAGACTTTGCCCTCCGCTCGGTGCCTCTTCTCCACAAGGTGGACGCACATAATTCGGCACTACCATCTCCCTTTGCCAGCTTTTCTTCTGCAAAGGGAAAAGAAGGCTTCCTACATGCGCGTCCATGGGAAAGACAGCAAAGGTGAGACACAGGGTGGAGGTGAATTCAAGAGGAAATGTTCTTCTGCAGCAGCTCGTGGCCCATCGCCCCTCACACCACCTGCCTCTCTTGCTTCTTCTCTCTATCATCCAGCTGGTGCCTCAGGACTCCAAGGAGCTCGCTTTTCTCTTCCAGCTACAGTTGACTCTTCTTGCCACCCCTTAATTCCCTGCCTACCACAACCATCACCTCACAAGCCTGAAGCAAAGCCATTGAAACTTTTGCAAACTGTTTAACTAATCAGGACATCAGGCTGAAAGCAGGGAGCACTATTCATTACCGCCTCGAAGACCGAGAAGAGGAGGCTCCGTTAGGGACAATCATAACTCCTTGTTTAATCAGGTGCCTACTCTGCCTGCTGTGTGAGTAGGTGTGTGTGGGTGTGATGGGGGTGGGGGTGCTAAACCCAAAGCAAGATATAAACTAAATTCCCCTTGATTAAAGAATGCTCACTTCACTTTTTCTCTTTTGCTGCCCCTATGCTTCCCACAGCCAATTAGCTGGAGCTTTATGCTCAACTGTAAACCTAGACACTTTCTTCTCTTGTGAGTCCAGTCCTTTCTCCACTGGGTCCCCTGAGCTGCTGCTCCCCTCCCTCTCAGAAGCTGATGATGACAGCTACTATCCCTCCACAACAAACAGCATCTGTAATCTAGCCACCATTTGATTGTGTTCCCACTTGTGGGTCGGAAATGTGAAGAGGCCCAGCTGATGCAGCACATGCTGGGAGTTGTCACACAGGCACAGTGAGGTGCTGGCCAGGGCTGCGGTCACCTGCGGTCACTAGGCTGGAGATCCATGATGGCTCATTCACATGCTGGCAGATGATGCATGCTGTCAGCTGAGAGCCCAGCTGGAGTTGTCGCCAGAGTGCCTACACGTGGCCGCATCGGGCTAGTCAGCTTCTTATTTGGCAACTAGTGTGAGCAATAGTCTCCTGGCCACTTTTTGAACCGAGCCTCAGAAGTCGTCTACTTGCACTGCATTTTCTTGGCTCATCAGCAAGCCACTAAGCTCAGGACTCAGGACAAGTGGTCACAGATGCCACCTCTCAGTCAGTGTCAAATAACTTGCAACCATATTCTAAAACCCCTCATCTGGGGAATAGACCCCTAGTGTCTCAAAATTTCCATCCACTTGAAGTCAGGGGAAATGTTTATTCTATCTCCCAAGCCAGCCAAGTGCTTGGCACATCACAGATGCAGTAAATAGATGGTGGATAGATGAACAAGAGAATTAATGATCTTCTAGAGCAAAGAAACTTTTAGATCTATTTTTTTGAGAGGAAAGATTATTTAATGTGCCAGTGTCCTCTTTTCTTTCATTGCTTCAGTGAGGACATCAGATTCAAATTTCATGAGTCCATGATTGGGCATGAATGAGGTACTTTATGAAGAAGGATTTCTGTTTTCTCAGAATTGCTTAAAGGCAAAACTAGAGTAGGTGCCACATAGCCAACTTCTCCTTGTTCCCAGAATTCTGTGCTCACCCTTTGGCATCTGTCATCACCCTTCTGGATCCCTGTAGGAAACAGGGAAAGGGGAAGTTATCAGAACTTCTGCAGTTAAGTTCTAGTCTCCTGTGAGCCCAACAACACGGGAAAAAATAATTAATATATAGACAGAAAGGAGACTTAGAGAAGCTGCTGAACTAGGGACTGATTCATGCTACTCTGGGTAGCCAGGACAGGCCTGAGTTCACCATACTTTTTATTATGTACATAAAAGACCCAGAGGGCAAGGAAGAAGTCAGCAACAGTCCTTGAGGAATTATGCAGATGAAGATCCTCGTGTAGTTCTTCCCTGAAGCATCACAGTTTGTGGGACCACTGGGGACTTTGTTGTTATCCACGGTGAAGATGAAAATCAAGTTTATCAGCAGGCAGAAAAGCTCAGCCCAGTCATAGTCCCCATTGTGCAATAGGACTGCTCCTGGTAGATGCCCTCTTGTCTCCCTCCTGAGCACTTCTGGAGAGGCAGTATGGGAAGTTCAGACCTGGACTCTGCCCTGAGGGAAGGCAGTGTCTCTGACTCTGTCCTTCTCCAGTGTCACCATGGATGAGCTGGTGACCTGATCCTTCCCTGCCTTGTTCTCCTCTATAAACCGAGGATGATAATGGCACACCACACCCAGTCACAAGGGCTAAATGAGTCAATATGTACCTAGGGTTGGGAGCCTACCTCACATAGAGCAAGAATGGAGCAAATACGATTGGCCATGATCACCACCAAAGTCTTTGGGGAATCTCTCTCCCCTTTGAAACCATCCTCTGCCACAACAAACACACTTCAGAGTTCCAAAAGGGCTGAGATTTCTTGCACTTTCAACTTCCTCCAAAAAGGGCTGATCTCTTAAGTACTAAGGATTCTTCTCTGTGTTGGTGATCATGTTTCTTTTTGTCCAGTAGTATGGAATCAACACAGGGTCTTCACACTGAGCTACGTCCCCAGTCTTCTTTTTATTTTTCATCTTGACAGTCTCATTCGGGCTAAGCTTGAGCTTGGAATTGCCTTGCCTCAGCCTCACTGTGATTCTCCTTTATTGAAGTCTGCCAGGGCAGGATCACCATGGCTCCAAGCAGGGCTTCCAATACTCAGTACCTCACACAGACCTAATAAGTGAGCAATACATATTTATTGAATACATAAATGGACTGTGTAGACAAGACCACAAGCTCTGTATCCTTTCCTTTCCTTGAGGTTTTCCTCTCTTCTACAGTGTTCCAATAGAAACAAAAGCCACTGAATAACACATGTTGATGTTTTACCACCACCTGCACATTTGTAGGTTTTGTTTTCAATGGGAAGAACAGAGAGAAAATGGTTTTCAGACCTTTTGTACAGATGGTGTAACTAGGCTCCAGCTGGCAAGCAAGCTCTTCTCCGAGGGCCCTTGTCCAGGTTAATGTTGCCTCTACAAATGCAGCCCTCCCTCGTAAATGGCGAAGAGCTACTCGGAGCCCAGCTGGGCCTGCCTGGACTTGCGCAGAATGTGCAAGCCTAAAATATTCCTTGAGCAATTCAGAAGGTGCTGGGTCGTGACAGCTGCCACTAGGCACTGCTCACAGGGCCAGAAGGCAGGAATCCTGAGCCCCAGGCCAGGTGATCAGGTATGCTACACCCACTAGCCACACAGAACTGCAGGAACAAGAAAGACTTGGGCTGATCAAGCAAGTCAATGTGGGCTCTGTGTTGAGGAAGTTGGCAGTAGCAGTGGTTTAATGAAAAGGAGACAACAAAGCAGTCAGGCATTCCCATGTGGGCCACAGGTTTCAATTTGAGTGCCTAGGGTGGTAGATAGATAAGAGAAGGAGCCAAGAAGATGCAAAGCTCCCTAGTGGGAGGAGAGCACCAGTCTGGATACCTGGAAGCCTGGTTGGAGCTCTGGCTCCACATTATTGGAAAAGTCACCTTCCTTCCCTCTGCATCTATATATCCTCATGTGCCATACAAGTTAGCAACATGGAGGCCTTTCTACTTCCTAAAATTACTATGAGGTTAAAATCAGACAAACCAAGTAAACGTAATTTGAAAGTAAACTATTCTCTGCATTATGCACTAGCTCCCTACTTGTGATGCGCTTCCTACTGAGATCCTGTCTTCCTGCCCTCACCCTTCATATTGACCTCTGTTAGCTCATCTTAGCTAGTGGCACAGGGCCTCCAGGTGAACCCCTGGGAGCAAGGACCGCATCTGGTATCTTCTCGTGTCCTTGTGATTCAGCAAATCCCTTGGCCTACAGCAGGCTCACCGAGGACTTGCTCAATTGAATATAGCCATGTGTCTTCATCTGTATTGAGTCTGCACACACATATACCTTCACTTTGAACAGACTTGAGAGATCAAACCAAAAGAAATCTCTTTGGTAACAGGGACAAAAGGATGGTGTAATTATAAATGCCATCATAATCAAAGGTAGGCTCTAAAACCTTAACCCACCCAGCACACTGAATTTAGGGATATTTGACGTATCAAAATCCAGTCCAACCCTGTAAATGGATATAAGAACTTGCTGTATGATTCTCTAAATCACACAGTGCTCATAGACACTTTCCTTGGGCAAGCTTCATCAGCTCTATAAGCACTTCTCCAGGTCAGCAAGGGCCACTGAGTCTCATATCTGATTTCAGTTCAGTAATTTTCTTATAGTGAAAGACCACTATAATCACTACCAGTAAAAGTCAGTAGATGAATCAAAACAGAATTGAAAGCTAAAAACTACATAAAATGTTGTGTGCATACTGTGTATATTTTATTTTAATATGACACAAATATATGTTCACTTATTGATACTTTGATGTAGACTGGAGGCCTTTCTTCTAGGTCAGTGATGGTGAACACTTTAGAGATTAATATCCAAGCTGCAACTCAAAATCTACTTATTTATTTCCATATATCAACAGTGCAATTAAACCTGAATACTGAGGTTTTAGTTGAGAAAAAAATAACTCCTCCTTTAGCATCTTTTGTCTTAAAACAAATAACATGCGTGCCGCAGGTTCACCACCACTGTTCTTGATGCAGGTCTCCTGATTAACTTCCCAGAGTCTTCCTTGCATTAGTAACTTATTCACTCTGATTTCTAATTTGTTTTCTTCCAGAGGACGAAGAACTAGCAGATGTCTGCTAAGCAAACTGGATGCAGAACCCTTATAAGGGCTTTTAGTTTCCCTACAACTTTTTTCCTGTTAATTCCTAATATACTGGCAACTTCTTTTTTTTTTAAGGTTTTTTGAGACAGGGTCTCCCTTTGTGGTTCAGGCTGGCCCTGAGCTCAGCCTCCAACTCACATCACAGCAATCCTCCTGCCTCTGCCTCCCGAGTGCTGGGATTACAGGCGTGAGCCACCACGCCCAGCACTGTGGTATGTGGTACTGATTGCTGCTGGGCGTGAGTCTCCACGCCCAGTACGGTATGTGGTTACCGGGTATTGAACCCGGGTCCTTGCGCTTGCAAGACAGGCGCCAGAACCACTGAGTTAACTCCCCGGCCCACTGGCAACTTCTTTTATAGCACTCACTTTTAGCAATTTTGTTCAAAATATTCAACTTTGTTTTATAAATATAGCAATTACAGGAAACTAAGTGATAAGTGCTTAGAAGAGTGCATAGCACAATAGTTAGTATGCTATTAAAGTCAGCTTTTTTCTCTCATATTTATCCATTTATAATAATTACTCCATTATAATAAAGAAAACCATTACAGGCACAAACAGATTTAGGAACTCACACAACTTTCCCCTGGTAATTACTTAGCACAAATGCAGAGAATAATGCTCTGGTAGCACAGAAGATAACAGTAAATATGAGCATGCAGCAGCTTTAAGCACTGATACACTTGCAAAAGGATGGTGAAAGAGGAGAAAGTTAGATGGAGACCATGAAGTGATGGAAGAGAGCTTCTTTCCTGATTAAGTCCTTAAATCCTCTACCCTTCCACTTGGATACCATCCACAACCAATGCCCTGTGGGACCCGCAGCAAACCCTATCCGGTTCCCTTCCCCAAGCTACACATCTAGAATAGAGCTGTAGCCACCCAAAGGTACAAGCTCCTTTCTCTAATTCCCCATCCTCCCATTCACCCTGTGTGCTGCCTCCAGCCCACACACTACACAGCACACTACTTGGCAGAACTATTAGGGGCTACAGCATTCTGTAAATGACATCTTCATTAAAAACAATAGCACAAGGCCAGGGATTTAGCTCAGTGATTCTGGCACTTGCAGGCACAAGGACCCAGGTTCGATCCCCGGTAACCACATACAACAATGCCGGGCATGGGGACTCACTTGCCCACCAGCAATCCATACCACATACCACAATGCCAGGTGTGGTGGCTTATGCCTGTTAATTCCAGCACTCAGGAGGCAGAGGCAGGAGGATTGCTGAGTTTGAGGCTGAGTTTAGGACCAGCCTGAGTTACAAAGCGAGACCCTGTCTCAAACAAAACAAAACAAAACAAATCCAACAGCACAGTCAAATCAAGAGCACTTGCACATGATATATGACACTTCCTTCAGGTTGGAAGGGATCCACCACCATGGATAGTGGCACTGAGCCTCAAGGTGCTAGTCAGCGCCAAGCTCCCACTCACCCCTCCTCACCTCAGGCAGACGAGGCCATTGCAAAGGACTCGCTTGTCTCTCTTACATTTCTACTGCAGGCCCAAAATAATAGTAATCCTAGTAGTTTTTGTCTGCAGAAAACACTTAACTTTTTCAAAATGTATAGTAAAAACTTCGTGTGCAAAGTCTCCCTTTCAGAGCAAGGGCTGATGACATCTGACGCAGATATTCCAGAGCTCCAATTATACAGTTCGATGACCTAACAAGGCTTAACTAGCTAGAAGTCAGTATTAAAACCATATGCCACGAGCACAATCTCTGGCCCTTTGTCTCTAACGAGACTTTATCCAATTAAAATTTTACATTGGTCTAACCTGAAGCACCTGGACTTTCAGCTTGAAGACCTTGAAAACATGACCGAATCAGGCATTCCCACTGCAAAGACAGACCCAAGAGTCCTCTCTCGCAGAGATGAGCTGATATTGGCAGGAGAGTGGGAAATGAACTGGTTGATATCATCACTTTGTCACCAAATACCAAAATCAATTCAATCCTTGTATTGCACTTCCGTGAGGGCTGGGGTCACCTGTGGCACTAGGCACAAGGACCTAATCAATGATGATCTATGGTCAATGATGCTCTTGGATGACAAGCAATTCAGTGAGAGGAGGCTCCTCTGACAGCAGAGGGGCAGCAGACCCGGGGCAGTGAGGCAGAATATCGTCATGCCAAGCAGCTAGAAAAGGGAGCCCAAAACCTGGCACCCTCTTTGCAATGGGTACACCTGCCAATGAGCTGCAAGTCTCAATTTTATCAAGACTATATCTCTAAATGATGAAGATGGAGAGGAGAAGAACAGCAAATGACAGACTCCACCCCCACTCACTTGTTCCCAAAGTAAGAGACTGAAGTATCCTATTAAAGAAGGCATGGGGTAATCCAGGTGTAGTGGCACACATCTGTAACCCCAACACTCTAGGAGGCTGAGGGAGGGGGATCACAAATTGGAACCCAGCCTGAGTAACTGAACGAGAATCTGTCTCAAAATGAATGTTAAAAAATGGATTGAAGGCCAGGGATTTAACTCAGTGGTTCCAGTGCCTGCCTTGCAAACGCAAGGGCCCAGGTTCGATCCCCAGGAACCACATACAACAATGCTGGGCGTGGAGACTCACCCCCACCAGCAATCAGAACCACACAGCACAGTGTCAGTACTGGTAGCACTTGGAAGACAGAAGCAGAAGGATTATTGTTAAGTTCAAGGCTGAGCTCAGGGCCAGGCTGAACTACAAAAGCAAGACCCTGTCTCAAAAAAAAAAAAAAAAAAATAGACTGAGGATGTAGTTCAATGGGAAAATCCTGAATTTAATCCCTAAAAATGCATAAGGAGGAGAGGGCAAAAAAAGGGCAAAAGGGAGAAAAAGGACTCAAAGGACCAGGATGATAACTTATTCTGCCTCTGCATAGCCCAGCAGGACAACATAAGGAAATGTGTAAGATCTAACAGCAGACAGCGTGGCAGAAAACCAGGTCCACTGCTAACTCCTGAGGTATCCTGGGGCTTCTGCTCAAGCTGGAAGTCCTTGGGCTTTGAAAATACGAATGGTACAGGTGTGAGATAAGTCAACTAAAAATATTTTCTTGAGTATTTAATGAGGTAGCATCTGTAAAGCAACTAATACAGAGTGGGGTATTTATAAAGGGTCATTTGGTACCTTTTTGAATTAGTGAGTGAAGAAAGTGTTAAGACAGTGCCTAAAACCTTGTCAGCATCCAGAACCCTTGAGGCCTTAGGAAGACGGTAAAAGCAGAAAGAGCCAGGTGAGAGGAAAGCAGTGACAAAATCAAAGACTTTTTAACAGTAGTTACTCAGTAAAAATCTGTGGAACAAATGAAAGAGACTCTAAATACCTAATGCCTACATATCATTTAAAGATGACTCTCAGCTAGGCCTGGAGAACTGTCGTGAAAATTAACTGCTGCAATGGGGCCAGATCCTCTACGTCCCTTCCAGCTCTCAGATTCTATTTTTCGAGAAATTGTGAGGGGTCAGCAAATGACCGACCACATACATGTGCGTTCATGTGTGTGCAGAGGGTGTGAACACCAACACACTCACTTCCTGAGTGAAAGAGGCAGCAAGCACTCCAGTCCCAGAAGAGACCAAATGCCAGAACTAGCCACCATCACCTTTTTTGGTAATTGCCCCTCTCCCTCAAATCACCCTGGCAAGCTCACAAGCCTGCTTTCAATTAAGCAGAGCAGCAACCACATCGGTGCAGCCACCAAAGCTTTGATCTCCCCGGGGAACATGTCTGCACTGTCACCCATGCTCCATGCAAGAGCCTCTGACAGCTCAGCCCTGCCAAGCCTGGTGGCCCCTTTGCAGGTAGATGCAACAGGGAAGCCCCCAGGTGCACAGGGCAGAGGGTCCGTGCAGCAGGGCCCTCATGCTACATGCTACAGAGCACCATGCTACAGAGCACCAAGGCTGCAGGCAAGACAGAGGCCTTTCTGGAATGGTGTTCCAGAGCAGTACCGCACCCATTCCTTCCTTGATGCAAGTCTGTGGGACTGGACTGGAAACCTAAAATGATACAGGATTAAGAGAGAGGGGAACTAACCCCATTCGGAGAGATTTAGAAGTTAGGGACTCTGAGGAGCTTGGAGAGAGAAGATGCCAAAGTGATCTTGCTGACTTTACAAGGCAAAAACTTCTACCAGAAGAGATATCCTGGAGCACAGCTCTCACTGCCTTTCCCTGATCCAAAAACAACCGATTTTCCCCCTAGGGGCCTGTGGGAGAAGAGACACCCTTGTTGGCCAGCACTCAAAGCCTCCTCCAGGACAAGCCTAATGCGGGGCCTCCGACCCTCGCTGCTTTTATCCACACTTGTTTCCAAAGACAACTCACCGCTGGGAGGGTCATTCACAGCGAGGACCCTACACTCTGCATATCCCGCTGCTTGTGTTGCTCCCTCAGCCTTAGCTTTTCCTCATCTTGAGGGTCTGGGTGACATGTCCTCTTCCTGGGCACCCTGCACTGCTCTCGGAGCCCCAACACATCCAGCCCTCGTGTTCACAGCTTCGTACAGTCTTTCCAGTGGACTTTCAATTCCTGGAGGGTGGAAGCCATCTTTTGTTTGTCTTCCTATATTTCCGAGAGCTGACACACATCAATGATGACTATATTCAGAATCCTTACTCAACAGAGAGTTTAATAAAGGACAAGAGAGAATTGTACTACCGCGAGATGCTAGCATCAGATCTCAACTCCCAAGTGTACACATACAGAACTCACAGAAAGGGTTAAGTATCTCTCAAAGCTCCTGGTGGGACAGAAATCACCACCTCATAGGCCAGGTGAATTCTCCAAGCCCTGGTCATAGGTGAGGTGCCTGAGTTCAGATTTCTGTCTTGCAAGCTAAGGTCCCACAGAATCGCATGACTCTTTGGAATGGGATCACAAAGCACTGAAAATGAATGTCAAATTTCATCAAGTATTTCCAGGGCAGAGAGTTATAGCAGGGAACAGGGGTGAAAGTAACTGCTAATGGGCCTGGGGTTCTTTCTTCAAATAGTAGAAAAAAAAATTTTTTTTTTTTTTTTTGAGACAGGGTCTTGTTTTGTAGTTCAGGCTGTCCCTGAGCTCAGCCTCAAACTCACATCACAGCAATCCTCCTGCCTCTGCCTCCCAAGTGCTGGGATTACAGGTGTGAGCTAACACGCCCGGCACTGTGGTATGTGGTATGGACTGCTGCTGGGCGTGAGTCTCCACGCCCAGTATTGTATGTGGTTACGGGGATCACACCAGGGCCCTTGCACTTGCAAGACAGGCGCCAGAACCACTGAGCTAAATCCCTGGCCCCTGAAAATATTCTTAACCGTGATAATGGTAGAACAATGTTGAATATAAAAACTGTTAAATTACAATTTCAAAGGAGTAAATCACATAGCATATGAATTATATCTCAATAAAAAATGTTCTGTTTAAAGAAGTACATCGAGTGAAGCAAGACACTTTATCTGGACAGTGGCTAGAAAGTGGTCAGCTTTACAGCCTGAGATGGTCTCACCCTGTACCGAGAAGCAGGGTCACAGCACCAACTGTCCCTCCAACCACCACCATATATGAGCGGCAGATACCGGGGTGGGCAGAGCTTGCTTTCCCTGTAACACTGAGCCTTCCCCAGGGTTTTCTCGCATCTAAATCCCTGGGCCAGCAAGCCATATCACTGTGACTTGGGAACTTACAAAAGCCAGGGCTGGCTGCATCCTGCCCCTAACGTTCTAAATCAGAATATCTACAGCCAGGCCCAGGAATCTATGGGGTTTTTGCTGTAGTTTTTTTTGTTATTGTTGTTTTTGTTTTTAATTTTAAGACAGAGCCTCGCTAAGTTAAACTGCCCAGGGTGGGTTCAAACTTGTGATCTTCCTGCGTCAGCCTCCCAGAATGCTGGGATTGCACGCACTGCTACGCTCAGTTTGTTATCTGTGTTTTAACAAGCACTCTGGTATAGGGATGGCAAACCTTTTAAACCAAAACCCACTGATTTGTTGCAAAGTGCCAACACTGTAATTAAAACCCAAATACTGAGGTTTTAGTTTAGAAAAAAAAAAAAAGAACAGTTATCTGATGCTTGATTGCTGGGGCAACTTGGCTCTGGTGCTGACAGAGAGGGCTCTGCGTGCCTCTGTGGCATGCGTGTCATAGGTTCGCCACCACCACGCCAGTACATTCTGACGAACACATTAATTCTGGTGGGCTCAGACTTTGCAGCTAGGCTGTCCTCTTACTTGTGTGAAATCCACTAAGTTACCAGTGTATGAGTTTCCGACATGTGCAAAATGAGAGAAAGAAGTGTCCCTCTCTGTGATGTTATTAGGAGGCTTAGAACAGTGTCTGGTACACAGTGAAGTGAAGAAATTTTTTTTTTAGGTTTTTTGAGACAGGGTCTCGCTTTGTAGTTCAGGCTGGCCCTGAGCTCAGCCTCAAACTCACATCACAGCAATCCTCCTGCCTCTGCCTCCCGAGTGCTGGGATTACAGGCGTGAGCCACCACACCCGGCACTGTGGTATGTGGTACTGGTTGCTGCTGGGCGTGAGTCTCCACGCCCAGTATGGTATGTGGTTTCTGAGGATGAACCCGGGTCCTTGCACTTGCAAGACAGGCGCTGGAACCACTGAGCTAAATCCCCAGCCCAAAGTGAATATTTACTTTTTAAGAATTTGTATAGTCAGATTCAGGGTTGGTCTCACAGACTTTCAGCCTTTCCAGGACAAACAACATACAGTAGAGGCAAACTGGCAGAGTCAAAGCCCAGGAGAGAATGCCATGGAAGGGGCACGCTGTCCAGGGCTGAGAGCAGACCCTCCCCCACCACACCACCCCACAGCAGACAATTCAACACCCCATCCCCAGCTCCCCTGAGGAAAACAACTAAGAATTTCTGCTTTTGATGAAAGAGCAGAGGGGATAAGATGCTTTATATAAAAGAAGCAAAATAAATCAATTCTAGTAACGGTCTTTTAATCCCCTGGTCCCTGGGAAAGGAAAAAGGAAATGAATGGTGCCAAGCTTTCCAATCGCAGCCCTTACCAAGCAGTTTTTAAGGGCAGTGCTCACCCCCAGAAACTCGGAGAGACTAGGCTTGCTGCTTCCTTGAGGATTCCTAGGCCTGCCTTTTCAAGTTCCGAACAGCAAGAGCTTGCATTTTACCAACACAGGCTCGTGCATATACTAAGTCCATCCCTTCCCCTCCTGTAGACTCACCATCCTGAGGCCTGAGGGCTGCGACCCTCAACCCTCTGTACTGTGAGACCATGGGCCTTATGTGTGCTCATGGGCGCTGATTAAAAATAATTCGAAAATTTATAAACATCAAGAAGAAACTCAAACTGCCAAAAGGCTTCCCTCAGATAACTGTTATCGATATCTTAGTACATTTCCTTCCTATCTTCTTTTTCTTTTTCTCTTTTTTTGGTCGTACCAGCGATCAAACTTGGGTCCTTATGCTTCCAAGGTATGCGCGGTACCACTTGAGCTAAATCCCCGGCTCTTTTCTATCTTTTTCAACACTTATGTTTCCATTTAATAGTATTATTCTTCTAATCATTCAGAATTATGTAAGCAGCTGTTTAATGTAAGTATTTTACCAAATTTCCTGCAACTTTTTAGAACATCATTTTATATGTAATATTCCATTATACCACCATATAAATACTATAACCCTCTACCAGTTATCAACTTATTGGCTCTCAATTTCCAATCTATATTTTTCCCTAAAGTGAATGTATTGGGCTAAATACATTATTGAAATTAAAACAACAAAATAAAAACAAATAAGCTGGACTACATCAAATTTGAGACTCTGCATCAAAGGACATGGTAGAATGAAAAGGTTTCATATTGAGTGAGAGAAAATATTTGCAAATTATACATTGAAGAAAGGAAAAAGCCCAGAATATTTCTAAGGAACCACAAAGCAACAGTGAAATAAGCCAATTATTAGGTGGCAAAGACCCTGAATAGACATTTCTTCAATGATGATACCATAAGTGGCCAAGAAATATTTGAAAAGATGTTCAACATTACTAATAAAAAAAAAATCAAAACTACAATGAGGGTCAGAGATTTAGCTCAGTTGTTCCAGTGTCTGCCTTGCAAGTGCAAGGTCCTAGGTTTTGATCCCTGGTAAGCACATACAACAATGCCAGACCTGGTGACTCACACCCACCAGTAATACTATAGTGCTGGGCATGGTGGCTGATGCCTGCAATCCCAGCACTTGGGAGGCAAAGACAGGAGGATTGCTGAGTTTGAGGCTAAATTCAGGACTAGCCCAAACTACAAAATGAGACCCTGTCTCAAAAAACTAAAAAACAAACAAACAAACAAAACTAAAAACTACAATGAAGGATCACTCACTGTCATTATTTAAAAAAAAAAAAAGAAAAAAATAAGTGTTAGTAAACTTTTGGAAAAACTGGAACCTTTCTGCACTGGTGGGAATGTAAAATGGTGTTCCTACTAGGGAAAACAGTATGGTGATCTCTCAAAACATCAGAAATAAAGTTATTATATATACAGTAGAGCTGGAAATGAGATTTTTGGTTTTGGTTTTGATTTTTTAGGTTTTTCAGAATGGGTTTCACTATTAGTTCACTATGCGCTCTCTAGGCCAGCTGGCCTCAAACTCAACTCAAAGTGACCCGCTGCCTCAAGTGCTGGGGATAAAGGGATGTGCCACCAGGCCTAGCTTTGGAGGCAGCATTTTAAAGAAATATTTCCATACTCAGGTTCATACCAGCATTATTCCCAAAAGATCAATGATGGAAGTAACTGTATTATCCACTGACAGATAGATGTTTCATGAAATGTGTTCCATGCAATATTATTCAGCCTTCAAATGAAAGTCAAGAATGAAACGCTAAGTAAAATAAGCCGGTCACAAAACAACAAGTACTGCGTGATTCTGCTTATATGAGATGCCCAGGATATTCAAACTCACACAAATATGGTACAGGGCGGTGGTGGACTGGAGCTGGTGACAGTGGAAAGAATAGTGTCCTATCTGAAAGATGAAAAGGTTTGGGAGATTGGCTGCCTAGCATCTACTGAACTGTACTGATCTTAAAATGGTTAAGATGGTAGATCTTATGATGCACTTTACCACAGTTAAAAGATATTACTACTATCTGGTTCTCTTTAGCTTTTTAATATAGCTACTCACAACTCAGAAATTAATTATGTGGCCTGAGTTCTAAGGGACAAGTGGCTCTCGCTCGGTGCTCCTCTGTTGCCAGTTGGCAGGACATCAAGTCTTGTCAAAACAGGGTGCTGAGAGGACAGTGTGGAGGAAGGGCTGTTCTTCCGGGTTCCAGGGCTTTTGTCCTGGTTTCTATGGCCCAGCAGGCAACTTCCTGGCCGATGGCAAAGGGAGGACCCTAAGGTACACACCCCTCCACCCAGTTCTGCTGGCACCCCAGAAACCACTATTCCATCCAAAGGAGCCAGGAATGCACTCTGCAAGGATTCCTGCATCTCAGCATTGGGGTGTCTGCTTTTCTGTCCTTCCGTGTCTCTAAGCCCTAGAGATAGAGGTGGTGACGCGACACTTGTGCGTTACTCAGCTTTCCATTGTGGTGACAAACTATGTTCCTGAGATGAGTTGATAAGGGAAAAAACTTATTTTGGCTCACAGTTTCAATCCATGCTCTTTTGGCTTTGTGGCTTTGGGCCCCTGGTGGAATGGTATCACATAGTGGGAGCAGGCCTACTTTCTACAGAGAAGGCCTGTTTTAACTCATGGAGCCTGGAACTGAGAGAGAGCAAGACAGCGAGAGAGTGGGAGGAAGAAGAGGAGGAGGAGGAGGAGGGAGAGGAGAAGGGGGAGGGGGAGGAGGGAAAGTGGGAGGGGAGGAGGGAGAGAAAAAAGGAAAGGCCAGGGTTCCAGTATCTCTTTCAAAGTCATGCCCTCCTGGCCCAACTTTCCTCCACTAGGCCTCATCTCCTAAATGTTCCAAGAGTGCCATACTCTGGCAACTTCAATACGTGGTCCTATGAGAACATGACCAAACCAGATTGACGCTCTTCATTCTCTACTAGCTAATAATTCTTTATATTACATTATCCTTTAAAGTCTGGATATGGTTTCTGTCTCCTAACTGGACCCCTCAATGGATACAATCAGCAATGAAGAAAAGTAAGTTGACAAAGGAGTATAAAGAGGCTCTGAGCAGCAGAAGGTAACCTTCGTTTCCTGCTTTTCTTTCCAAGACCGCTCCTTTTCTCCATTTTCATTTCCCAAAAGCCAATCCATGCACCATTATCACGCTGGAATTATCATCCCAGGAGCACTTGGTGAAAACAAATTGATGAGTCAGTCAGAAACTGTCTTCCCCTATTCATTTCACAAATATTGACTTGAGTCTTAAGAAGAAATGGCAATGCCCTAGGTACGGGGCAGACAGTAGTAGAAAGGAGGATGGAAGGTCATATGCAAAAAAAAGAGAAATGGTGAGACAGAAACTCTGGCTTCAAGCACCTAACAATATAGCAAGTTTTTCTAAAAAGAGTTTATAAATCACTATAATTAAAGAATTGATTAAACATAAAAGAGGTAGACACCATCCTTAGTACCCTATTTGCCATAGGAAAATATATGAAGAAAACGAAAAGAAATGTTTCTTAATATTCCCTCACTCTCTTCATTTCTGGAGAGGTGGCAGTGGTGGAGGTTGAAGCCAGAATTTCAGATAAGCTGGTCAAGCACTCTGCCACTGAGCTGCACCCAGCCCACCATTCTGCTCTCCTTGGAGCACTTCTCCTTACACTACAATTCCCCTTCTCCCCGAGGTACCTATCCAGTATTTACTAAACAAAGCATCCATTCTCAATCAGCAATTCAAAAGAGAATATCTCCCCAGCCCCTAATTTTATACTTGCCTCAATTTCCCTCCTGAGTTACAGGATGCACATTTCTGGAGACAATTCTCGACAAACAGGCAGCACTATTTACAAGACAGGATCATGGCTCTGGGCTCAACTTCACCCCAACTCTGACATTTATTAAGACATCGCCCGTCCCAGCTCTAGAATTTTCATTTGATTTCTTTTAACAGATTCTAGTTCTCTGCCAAACTTCTCTATCTTACTTTTCTTGCATTTATTAATCACAAAGCCTGTGTCTAACAACTGCAATTCATAAAGCCCCTGTGCAGTCCTGTTTCTTTTGGCTGTTTTGTCTCTTGTTTTTCTAGCCTTAGGTTTTACTTTCTCGGACGTCTGGTGATATGACTGAATACCAGATGTTACATATGAAATTTAGTAGTGTTCACTTGAGGATGTAAATGATGTTATCTTCCTCCAGTAAGTACTTATGTTTGCTTTTGGCAGGTGCATGAGATAAAGAAAATGAACCTTGATCTATTTTAGCTGATTAAAAGTTAAGTGTAACTATGCTAAGTGCTGGTCTATTTCCAGTTTGCCCTTACTCCCAAGACAGAACCTTCTGGGAGTTCCAACTAAAAACCTTGGATGTTTATGAGGCCCCCTCCTCCTTCAAAAACCCTGAACTCCAATCACATTCTCCTCAGTTCTGAGAGGAAATTGAAAGCTCTGTGCACCTAAAAGCTCAGTGAACCTATGTGGCTTCTTCACTGACATTTTCAAAGTAGGAATTACCTGAGGAGGCCCTCATGCCCACTTTTCTATGTTTTTTTTCCTCTCCAGGATCATAGCTTTCCTAGACTCACCGCTACAGCATCCTCCAAATGGAGTCTGTATCATTTCCATTTTCACACATAAGATATGCACATATTTGCCTTTTCAGTGTTCTCCTCAGAAGATATAATGCAAATAAGCTTGACGATAATCAGAAGAAACCATTTCTAATTATATGTCAGAGCTTCCCAATCAAACTTCTATGCCTTTTCTATGAACAAGGCTCTAAAATAGCTTTTTAGGATTGTCTCAAGGATGGACAGTAAAACACTAGATAGTGTTCTAGTTCCTACCTTACATGTCCTTCCCAGGGTCACAAGGCCTCTACCCATCTCTGAGTACGACTCAATGATCAGCCCATTGGCAAGGAACATGGTCCCAGGACCGGCTCCCTGTAGAGTTCAGGCCTCTGCCATGGTGCATTGAAAGCCTTTATAAAGTCTCAGCTTGCAACCTTTATCCCTCTACGTTCCTGACTCCCAAAATTTCCCTCGCAGTTTTTAATTCACTATGATTTTTTTAGAAACTTGTTCCTATGTTTTTTAGAACAGAGGAGAGATGATTTTGAACGTGCTGGCTCTACTATTTCCACAAGAATTCTGCCAGGAATTGTTAATAGGGCCTATTTAAATACTAAAAAGCTTGCATGATTTCGAAGAGTTATAATTACATTTTTATGGAGAGAGGGCTATATTAAATAATAGACATAGGGGGAAGACTAGAAAATATAATCCATAAATGTTAAAAGTGATAAATCTGCATGTTATAACTAAGGGTCACACACACACACACACACACATATTCTTTTGCTTAATATTTTAAACACATTTTATACAATCATGTATTTATTATGGTCCAGGATGCTTTTTCTCACTTCAAGCTTGCAACCCACAGGGGAATGAATGCAGTAATTTTAGGTAGCAGGAAGGCCCTGCCCTCCACACCCTAGACAAATTGGCCCTTTGGGAATTAAAAAAAAAAAAACTATTGGCACACTGGAGAAAGAGGAGTTAAGAAGAGAGTTCAAGGCCTATCATCAGAGGGCTATTAAAGAAGGGACAGTTTAACAGCTCCCCGAGAGTAACACTAGCTTAGAAAGACACCAAGTGCTAATGGGAGTATTTATCACTTGTTCCCTCAACTAGCATTAGAGCTGAGGGAGAAATATAGCCCAGAGGAGGGGAAGTGAGCTGAATGGGCCTACAGATAAGAATAAATACAGGTGGAATATTTCTCGCCTGCAGTGCTGAGAAACAGAACTGTTTCAAATGTTGCTCTTCCAAGTTTGAAATATTTGCATAGGCTTTACAGGTTGAGCATCCTTCATCCAAAAATTTGAATCCAAAATGTTGTAAAATTGGAACCCATTTTGGAGTCTCGGAGCATTTTGAATTGGGGACATTCAACACTACTCAAAAGAGCTGACAATTTAAAGTTAGTAATGGCTTCAGCAGAAGGTCCACAGAAAATGTACACGGATCGGGCTACTCTACTGACATTCCCACTCCCACTTCACTGCACCCTCCCTTTACCTGCACATTCACACTGACTGCTATTCTGCTTAATTTAGTATTTAGATCCTCAGGGCCTAATATCAGAGCAGGAGCTCAATAAACATTTCTTAAGTGAATGTTCAATAGAACAAAAATATTTCCATTTGCGTTTAGATTTTCCATTTCCTTTAAAATATTACTTATTTCTAATCAGAAAATAAATGCAATGAATTTATTTAAATAATTTCACGTAAAGACAATAGTCTGAGTGGTTAGCATTCTATGGCTAAAGGAGAGGGCCTATCCCATCCGGACCTGCACTGTAAGTAATTGGGGGAAGGCAGACAGCGAGAAAGACACCGCTCTGAGACTCCCACCCTTCTGAGTGGCCAAAGCAGTGGGGATTAGCAGACTGACAGCTGTAACTGGGATTAGCTGGGTATGTGACAGAGAGAGAACTTGAAGGTGATGTTTATGAGGCATCCACATGCACTTTAATCTTCTCGGGAAAGACAAAGAGGGCTACATTCATTAACTCATGATTCATTAAAAGCACACCACCAACACTGACTGCGGTGTACAGCCTCCCCAGAGAGCAAGGCTCTCCAATACAATGGAGGAAAAAGTCAGCCATCCCCCCAGAGGTACAAAGGCTGGCACACTTTCATAGCAAAGTACACAGGGAGCAGGAGCACTGAAGCCGGGGGAGGTAAGAGCAGGGCAGACTCAGAAGGCACCCTCTTCCCATGACTCTCTGCATTTTGTCTTGATGATACTCCAGGCCTATGGGAAAGGAGAAAGCTACCAAAAATACACAGATTGGAAGTTAGGGGAGTGACTGCCCTGGGAGGGGCCTGGTTGGGAAATTCTATGGTTTGGGCTGACCTTTATCACTGCAGGCTCAGACTGGCCCCAATTAAACAGATTCTAGGGAGCCCTTCCAGGACTCAGAGTTTCACGCATGTCACTGGATCACTGGACAGAGAATAATTTCCAAGGGAAAAAAATTCAGGTAAGTTCTTTCCTAGATGCTTCTTTTTAGAGGCCTATTTCTTCCCTTCCCAGGACTCTTTTAAAGGTCCTGGCTTTGAATTTGGGGTCCCACTATAGAAACAGTACTAGTCTTAAACAAAACGGTGAGAATTCTTGTCAATTTTCTGGCAGCAAAGCCAATAACACATGTCCTCCTTAACTTCTCTTTTACCCTCTGCCAAAATTATTTTGGATAAAATCAAGTTCGGGGGAAGGGTTCACAGCATCCTCTCTGCCTTCATGACTAATACTTTTTAGGTTTTTTTTTTTTTTTTTTTTTTTTTTAGGTTTTTTGAGACAGGGTCTCACTTTGTGGTTCAGGCTGGCCCTGAGCTCAGCCTCAAACTCACACCACAATCCTCCTGCCTCTGCCTCCGAGTGCTGGGATTACAGGCGTGAGCCACCACGCCCGGCACTGTGGTATGTGGTACTGGTTGCTGCTGGGTGTGGGTCTCCACACCCAGTATTGTTATGTGGTTACCGGGGAATTGAACCCGGGTCCTTGCGCTTGCAAGACAGGCGCCAGAACCACTGAGCTAACTCCCCGGCCCATGACTAATACTTTTTAATTTTATTTTTTGTGATACTGACCTACATCTCCAACTTTTCTTCTATTTTTATTTTAGACAGGGGCACCCTAAGTTACTAAGTTTCCCAGGCTGGGCTCAAACCGGAGATCTTCTACCTCAGCCTCCTAGAGTATGGGATTATGACTTCGTGACATCATGCAAATTTACACTACAAAAGCCATGCTTGGTATGAGAAAGCTCACCCTGTCACTTACTTGTACCCACCATGGAACCTGTAGCTTCCTGACTCACAGTTTCCAATTCTAAGGCACTGTACCACCCTAAAAAATAAATAGTGCTCCAAGTTTTTACTGGGAGCTTTGGTCTCCTCTATCAAAAAGAGTTTACTGTTCTCACCAAAGTAATGGAATAATGGATGTTCATTGCCAAAGTAATGAAGAATTTGTGAACACCAGACATAGGAAGGAACTGCCAGAATTCATTTCAATCCTGAAAAAAATTCAATGCTTTGATTATACACACAGAATAAATACGTGTTGGATGAGTGAACTGTACCAATCAATCCTTGCGTTATTTCCCAGAGCTCTCAAGTACACATTCCAAGAGCTTCCACCTGTCTCTGTCGACTCAAAAATGTTCTCTCCCTTCTTTTTCCCTCTCTCTCTCTCTAAAAATACCGAGTTCTTGAATAAAAAGTGTTAAAACTGCCAAGTTTGTTAATTATAAGTTAATGACTCGATAGTCTTTAAACTTGTGAATGCAAAGTTTCACCTCGTACAAATTAAAATCACTATTTACATAAACTTCCTAAAACGGCCTTGAAAATTGCTCTTAGCAGAGTGACAAGTGATTCCCTTCAGAGTCACTCACCAGGGAGCCCAGGATGCTGCTCTGATTAGAAAAAGATCTTGGATATATTCTGCCATCAGGTATAAGGTACGATCAAGTGATCACACCTGATATGGTGTTTAATTTTTAAAACTTCATTATAGTAAAAGATACGATGCTGTTAATCCCCCTCAGAGTTCCACCCTTCACTTCAAACACACTTGTTCCATCATCCTTGCCACTTTCTGAAACAGTTCTGAAGTCCTCTTTCACGAGTCTCATTTGCCCTGTTGTTGTGGCGTCCTGAATCAATGACAAACATTTACCTTTCAGGGTCATTTGGACTTTGGGAAGAGCCAGAACTCGCAAAGGTCCAGATCTGAAGAATCAGCGAATAAGGACACACTGTGATGTTTTCCCAAGGCTGTCCTTCCGTTCAATACAATTTTGATCACACTTCATAAAGATACAAAAGGGAGTTGCAGGGCTGCTTCCTAATGAGGTAAGAATGACAGGATAAGTGTGTCTGAAGCAAGCAGGAGTATTGTGAGGGGGACTCAAGGCCATGTGTCTTTTAGTGTAACAAAATGTTTAAGTTAAACAGTCACAATATCTGTTCATCTCTCGCTTGGGTAGTTTATGATACTCATCTCTACTTCATCACCTTAGGCTTCCTTCATGCTTTTTTGTCCAAACCCCTACTGTTACCAGGGGTAGCTAGTGGTCTAAACTCTAGGATATATGCTTTAAAATTTTTTTTTTTTTTTTTTTTTTGAGACAGGGTCTCACTTTGTGGTTCAGGCTGGCCCTAAGCTCAGCCTCCAACTCACATCACAGCAATCCTCCTGCCTCTGCCTCCCGAGTGCTGGGATTACAGGCGTGAGCCAACACGCCCAGCACTGTGGTATGTGGTACTGGTTGCTGCTGGGTGTGAGTCTCCACACCCAGTATGGTATGTGGTTACCGGGGATCGAAACCAGGTCCTTGCGCCTGCAACACAGGCGCCGGAACCACTGAGCTAACTCCCCGGCCCCCTATATGCTTTAAAATTTTAACAATTTCTTATACTCCACCTACAAAACTAAAACCATTCAAACAGGTGAATAAAAGAGAAAATTATTTATGCAAACAATTATAAATAAAACTGAGGTTTTCTTCTTGCAAATCTCTCAATCACAGTCTAACTGAAGCCTGATCTTGATCTCAGATCTTATTAAATTTTTTTTTCCTATGCCTTACCTTTGGCATCCCAGCCCTTGCAGACAGGCCTCCAAACATTCCACACAGGCTCAGCCCTGGGCCCTCCCTGCTGCCATTCCAGTGCCCCTACAGCCTTGTAGTTCCCACTGTGGCCACTGTCTGGCAATATGAAATCTATACCCTAGCTATTTTCACTGAAAATCACAGAAAAATTCTTAACTGTTCTGGTCCTCACCTGACTTTCTCTGCTTTTTTTTTTCTTTTTTTCTTTTTTAATTTTTTGTGGTTTTTTTTTTTTAGTTTTTTGAGATAGGGTCTCACTTTGCAGGTCAGGCTGGCCCTGAACTCACAATGTAACCCAGGCTGGCCTCGAACTCATAGCAATTCTCCTGCCTCTGCCTCTGAGTGCTGGAATTACAGGCATAAGCAACTCCATCAGCCATTTCTCTGTTTTTTCAAAGCCAAGACACAAAAAATAGCCCAGGAAAGGAAGGCATGGGGTTATAGGTGTAGAATTACAAGCTGTACCTCTAAATTGGAAGGAAAGAATTCCATAAGGACTTTCTCTCCATTCTAAAGAAAGTGTTTTGTTTTGTTTTCTTTTTTAATTGATTCTTAAATGTAACAGAAATACTCATAACTGTCTTGGATATGATCTCCAGACCATTTTCTTTTCTTCTGCAATATCTGGGCTGAAGTCTTACCATGTTGCCCAGGTTGGTATCAGATCCTGAACTCCAGCAATGCCCTCCCTCACCTTAGCTCCTGAGTGCTGAGATTACAAGGTGTGTACCTGTGCTGGGTCTGAAGCATTTTCTCAGGCTTCAGACGCCCTATCTGGTACATCCTGAAAAATAAAAAAGTCTTCTAACGGAAAGCTAAGGTGGTATCGTGACAGATACATGAGCTGATATGGCAATTAATAAGTCTCCTCATGGTTCTCCAGTTCCAAAGTGGTAAAAGAATTCTATGATCTTGTGCAAATGGACAAGGCCACTTCCACTTAATTCCATTGTTTCAGGGTCTGATCAGCACGCCTGACTTCAATCTTGCTCCACACAGAATACAAATATTGCACTAAAACCTATGCGCTGTGGCTGTGGCTCGCTCCTCTTCCAGCAGCTGATTCTTTTCAGATGCAAAATGTGTTCCCATCATGATGAGCATAAAATATGAAAGGACTCAGATATAACATAACAAAGAACTAAAATATAATACAAATGTGGAACCCAGCAGTAGGCCACCTGTGTGTGGCCACAGACCAGGCTAGCTCAGAAATGAGACATTAATAATGCAAATCACAGCTCGGACAGATTGAGCACCTAAGGATCTGCACTGAAATTTAGTAAGTTTTGAAAAACTCAAAAGAAAAAATAACCTCTGCTTGATGCAAGATGCACCAATATGTCCGTCTGGTGTGTAAGTGGAAGATAGGAGGATCAGTAGCACTGGGTCTGCATCCTGGAGAGAATCCTGACAGGGCAGTGACACCTGAGTCCTTTCATTAACACCAGACCAGTTAAAGTTCTCTCAAATGTCTGTCTGCACCTCAGGAACAAACATACAATGGCGGCTCCCAGTGGATACCGCACACCGTCGTGCTTAACACGACTGCTTAAACTGGACACTAACCACCTGCATTCCAACTTGCATATATTGCTGCAGGAACTAAAACCTGGTGCAACTTTTCAAAATTGGCATGCCCTCCCATTCTAATGCTCTCTACCCAGGAACAAAGCCCATAAAAAGCACAAAAGGTACAAACGGAGACAGAAGCATAGTCACTGTAACATTTGGCAAAGAATTTTTAAAACACAATTATTCAGTGGGAGAGTGACTAAGTAAATGTCCATTCGATCTATACATCAGGCAGACGTGCTGATACATGTACTCTAATCCCACTTGGGAGACCAGGGCAGAAGGATCACCAAGTTCAAGGCTAGTCTGAGCAACTTAGCAAAACCCTGCCTCAAAATAAAACAGAGTTAGAACGTAGCTCAGTATCAAATTTACTGGGTGCTACCTCTAATACTTCCCAAAATATCTGTAAATCAGGATAGGCAAAGCTACCCGAAAGCAATGGAATGCCTATATATTATGATGAGAGTACCTATGACTTATCATTGAGTAAAAAGAATGCTGTAGAAATGTATATAGGATGATCTTATTGCTGTATTAATAACTAGTCGCTGACACTCATGTGCTAGATACTACGTTAAAATACCAACATGGGTTTAAATTTCATAATTGCCAGCTGTCCTGTGAGTTACTCAATGTGTTCCTCTTGAAAATTAGGGAACGTTGGGCCGGGGATGTAGCTCAGTGGTCCTGGCGCCTGTCTTGTAAGCTCAAGGACCCGGGTTTGATCCCCAGTAACCACATAACAATATTGGGGGGAGACTCACGCCCTGAAACAACCAGTACCACATACCACAGTGCCAGGCGTGATGGCTCACGCCTGTAATCCCAGCACTTGGGAGGCAGAGGCAGGAGGATTGCTGTGATGTGAGTTGGAGGCTGAGCTCAGGGCCAGCCTGAACTATACAGCGAGACCCTGTCTCAAAAAAAAAAAAAGAGAGAAAATTAGGGAAAGTGAGGCTTGAGGAGATTTAGTCTCAAAAGGCAAGCTACAGAGCCAGGCTTTGAACCCTGAGACCACTATCTTAGCCCACATGGATATACACCAAAAACCAAAAAGGAAAGAAAAGGTAACCCCGTTAGTGGAGTGAAACTTTTTAGACACTTAATTTTTTTCTTAGCAATTTGAATTTTTCCCCAAACAAAACTTTCTAGTTATAATTCAAAAAAGGAGAAAGACTGATTCAGAAAGACAGAAACTTATTTAAGGAGTAAAGAAGTGAAAGAAAAAAGGAAAGAAATCAGCAGGCCTGCACTGTGAATTCCCGAATAGGTTAATACCATGCAATTAGTTTAACCACCACCTCCAAAATGTAAGAATAGTGTTTAAAGCGGTTTTGTTTTGCTTTTTCAGAACCCCGATCATTACTCTACACATTCTGGATAATCAGATCCATTATCTGATCGACATATTTAAGTTGGATCCCACCAGCTTCCCCACATTGGTCCTCGTATTCCAAGAACATGTGTTAACAATAACAAAATATTCACATGGGGGTGTCCTTGGGATGAGGCCATGGGGAAAGGGTAGGTTTGCTGGAAGGTAGCAAAGGCTGAGAAATTCAGACCCAGATGGGAAGTGACAGCCAGGATAACACTGGGGGCCTAGGAAGCAGCCACCTGAGAGCCACGTGGAGTTGTGGACATCCGTGTTCCCTGGACATTCTCTATCCACGTCCCACTCCTTCCAGGAAAATGTTTGCTCTCTGTAGCGGAAGTCTAGATCTGCATACAGGACACAGCAGGTGCCTTGGATTCTGGTAAACAGAAGACAGGGAAGAGGTTCTGCGAAGGGAGAGGCTTCCGAGTCCTACAGCCTCCCCCATGCCTGTCCACGTTTAAAAAAAAAGAAAAACATTCTTTTACTTATTGAGTCAGTATTTACTGTTTCCCAGGAGCACAACATATAAAAGCTGCTTCCTGAAAAGGGCAGTTATAGGCAACAGTTTTCCAAGGCATCAATCTTCTCCTCAAGCGACGGCAAGATCAGATGAAGAGAGAATCACATGAGACGGCCTAGAACTGAGACCCTCTGCGAGCGGCTCCTCCCAAAGGAAGCTTCTGGAAGGCTGGAGCTCAGCGGGCCTGCGCTCCAGGCTCAGGGCTTCCCCCTGGAATAACAAGTTGCCTGGAAGATTAACACTGTCTCCAGCAGTTACGCAAAAGAATAGTTATTGCATACCACCTGTTTCCTTGCTAGTGCCAGCCACAGCTACCCTTTAAAAAAAAAAGAAAAAGGGATTCTTTTTGGTGGAGAGGGATGTTAAGGATGGGAAGAGGAAACTGAGCCTGAGAATAAATGTAGAGCCA